>RPOG01000555.1:137662-275162 GCA_008086565.1 Thalassoma bifasciatum | reverse complement strand
CGAAAGTGCCAAAAAGCTGCTGTTCTTCATGTGACCACTTGAGGCTGGCTCTGGAAGTACCAGAGGTCATGGTCACAGCAATTCAAAAAAGAAGAGGCTGTTTTCAGAGCTGAAATTGGTACATTTACAGCCTGTTACCAAAAACTGTCTCCAGTTTGTATAAGATGATGGGATTTTTAAATTTTCAAAAGTTATCATCAACAGATTTCAATGATGTAAACAAATAAAAGTGAATTTGTGACAAAAAACAACACTCACCCAGAGAAAAACAAAAGAAGACTATGAGATATTACAAAATATTGATAGGTAAGCTTCTCAACACTTGGACCAGGTCTTGCACAGAAATAATCTGAGGATGAAGCAGATCTTCAGGGTGCTATTTGAACACACTTCAGAGAGAGTCATAGAATTGTGGTTTAACCATGTACACATAAATTCTGCAACGAATACATACTCTCAACACTGTAATCCAGTATTGTGATCACAGTGACTTCTCTTCACCATAGTAACCACTCAATGTCTGTTTCTGATATTGTCATGTGTGTTTCAGACAGTCCTTGAGTTAGAGGTGGCTGCAGTGAAGCACCAGTTCATCTTCATCGATGAGGTTGGATTGAACCTAACAAAAAGACGAAGGAGAGGAAGGAATATTATTGGCCAGTGTGCATTTGTTGAAGTCGCTGGTCAGCGCAGGGAATATCAATGTGTGCAGGGATCACCCACCACAGTGTCACTCATCACCATGCAACCACAGCACTGCTCATCTGACCAGGTTCCTGGACACTCTCTACTACACACACACTCCAACAGATCAGCTTGTTGGACCAGAGCAGCTCAAGTATGTCACTCGGGACAGTACAAATTTCCACCGCGCTTCTCTGGTTTGTTATTGGTTCACTGCCCACCTGTGCATTTGGGTTGTTTATTTCCCTCCATATTCTCTATTCCTCAATCCTATGAAGGATTTTTTTCTGCTAGGAGATGTAAGGTGTGGGCTACACGGTGGCGCAGCGGGTAGCGCTCCAGCCTCACAGCAAGAAGGTCGCCGATTCGAATCCCCGTTTGGGCATGGTTGGCCTTTCTGTGCGGAGTTTGCATGTTCTCCCTGTGCATGCGTGGGTTCTCTCCGGGTACTCCGGCTTCCTCCCACAGTCCAAAAACATGCCCATGTTAGGTCAATTGATCACTTTAAATTGACCGTAGGTGTGAGTGTGTGCGTGAATGGTTGTTTGTCTATATGTCAGCCCTGCGATTGACTGGCGACCAATCCAGGGTGTACCCCGCTTCTCGCCCAATGACAGCTGGGATAGGCTCCAGCCACCTGCGACCCTGATTAGCAGGATAGACAGTATAGAAAATGGATGGATGGATGGATGTAAGGTGTATGACACAATCCCACAAACGCAGGTACCCCTTTTCCAAGCTATAGAGGACACATGTGGGGTCACAGCAGTTGATGTTTTTCATGGCTCTTCACCATAATAGGTGTTATTTTACTCTCTGCTTGGTAAGAACAAAACAGAAGAGAGGATGCAGCAATGTTTTCACTGTTACTGTATTAAATAAATTCATAAGATTTTTTTATTATTATTATTATTATTTCTGTTATTTTTATTTTTTAAGTAAGCCACTGTATGTGGAACTTTGTGTTGGATGGGATGTCCACTATGTACTTTTTTCTTTTCTTCCTTTTTTGTGTGTGTGTGTGTGTGTGTGTGGGGTATTTTTTGCGTGTTCTGAGTATGAAAATAGTATTCTAAAATATTTCATAACACAGTGATGTCTGTCATAGTAACTGTAACACTAAACACAAATGACCTAAGTCGCTTTAATGAATGTCTGTTCATATGGTTGTTTGTGAGTGTTATTTACAAAACATGAATACTATTTTGAAGAGGAAATAACATGATATTAAATGTAACGTTTTATATTGCGGGATGATTTAGGGGTTTTGTCCATTGTGTGTGTGTGTTCTTTTTTATTTGTGTGTAGAGTTCTGAGAGTATGAGGCATCCTTTAAGAAAATGTGTTTAAAAATTTGAGAAAAACTGTACAAACAAAATTTCATTCACCTAGTTGGCTCAGGTTGTAGACCTTTAAACTACCTTAGATGGCATTTAGAAGGTCAAATATTGTGAAGAAGTACTCTATGTCCCAAAAGTTTTTGAAGTATGCCAATAAGATTATGTGTTGAACTTTTGTAACCTGTTGTGTAGCTTGGACCTAAAAGAATCTGAGGCAGATGAACATTTAAAAGGAATTCACTGATTTGGGGAAGGAGGTTGAACATGAGAGATCCAGGGTCTGAGGAGTGAGGAGTGATTCCAGAATAGGTGCAGATTGAAGGTGAGAGACTGAGGTGAGAGCTGGTGAGTTTTTTTCTGTGAGAGCAGGGCAGCTTGGCAGAGATCAGGCCGTTACACAGGAGGCTCCTAGAGGCACTGGAAAAAAGAAAGAGTTAAGTCAAGAAAGACACAAAGGCCCTTTTTTTTCAAACCAAACCCTCCACCCTCCCCCTCTGTGAAGGAGGGCACTCTGTCAAAATTAACACTTGCAGCAGAGTGAAGCTCCCTTCATCAAGGTGTAGGGTTTAATTACAGCAGCAGCTTTGGGACAAACTTCCCTCTGTTAGGGAAACAGGAAGTGTGTGTTGCCATGGTTTTACAGTGGCATCTTGCGGTAGTGAAATTCCACTGTGCAATTGCGAATGGTGTACTAACAAGTGGGCACTTTTGTTTTTCATTTTACATTCTTTATCAAATTATATTAGTTTAAACTGATACATTATCATTTGACGTAGAACTCAATGTTAAGTCAATTTATTCTAATTTAATCATAATGTTGTCATGAAACATCAGAGCAGCAAAAAGCTTCCTTTTCTTGTCACAACCCAAAGAGGCTGTTGATAAGCTATTGATAGACTCTTAGGTTTTGAACAGATAACTGCGGAATAACTGCAGCATGTGGACAGGAATGAAGATGAGCACAACCTGCAGTGTCTTAACCAGTCTTAGCTATTTGCTCGCATTTTAGCCTTAAATCCTTGTTTTTGCTTTTGGTCTGTGTTTTAGATTTCAGTTTGTCTTTTAGCTTTAGCCTGTGTGTTGTCACTCCCTGTTTATCTTTCTTCTGCGCTCCTGTCCTTCCTCTGTCACACAGTCCAGCACCTGCTTCCACTATAACTAATACATAAATTGCAGAAATTATTTTCAGCTGAGAAAAACACAGATCTCTCTTCTTACTGCTAAACTTTGTAAGAAATAACCTGTTTTGGCGTCGATAAACTCAATTTAATGCATATTATGGTGAAGCATATGTACACAAATGAGACTTTTTTTGTGATCACTTTGAAACTGCTCACAGAAAATTGTTACAAATATCACAAACTATATAGAATGAGAAAAACTGCCTCAAAATTAACTGAAAACTTATCTGTAACATGACTTTGATCAGGCTTTATCACCCAGGGGCTGAAATTTACCTACTTTATGTCTTAGTTCATTAAATAAATTTTATATTTTTATCCTAAGCAAGCAGGGGGACTGTACATGCAACTAAACACAAGCCAGAAAAGGATTGTGAGGTTACTTCCTTTTTGTTACAAAGCCCCTGCTCACCAATGACCACACTAATAAATGAACTGGATTATCACAGTCACCTGTCATGGAGGCACACATGTGTTTTGTTAAAAACACAGGTAGGTGCTACAAAAAGCAGAAGATGAGTTCACCTGACTTCAATAAAAATGAAAGGAGTTAGATGAAGAGTGAGAATGTGAGGTGAGGCTCAAAGAGGAGAAGAAAGAGGTAAAGGAAGAGGTGAAGAGAAACCTGAAGAGGTGATAGAACCTGATCAAAGAAGACGAGAACCGAATTTAACTCAAGAAATCCATACAATACTTACTGACCACTTTATCAACCATGGACTAACACTCAAAGAAGCTGGACTTTGACTTCAGCCAAATCTCAGAAGAAATACTGTGGTGACAGTAATTCAAACATTTTATCGAGAAAACCAGCAAAGTGACTGCACAGTACATTGAAAGTGCAGCTAACCGTACCTCTCATCACTTTTGATATCCTTTCCTATGATGTGAGTTTTCTTCATATTTTCACATAAGATTGAGGGTCGAGGACACTGAGGTGAAGGGGCCCTGTGTTCACTTGGGGACAAGAAACAACCATTGTAAACATGGTTTCGGCCAACAGTTGTATCATGATGAAAGGAATTCAAGTTAATGTCATCGATGATCACAATATTTTCAGTAACATCCATCAAGCATATCTGTCAACATTAAGTTAAACCCTCAAAAAATATGGTACACATGAAGCAATTGGTCAGGTACCATTTGACAGAAAATCAGAGCGAGTGAAACATCTGTGTAATGAGTATGTAGAGATTTGTATTGTTCACCTCACTATGGTGTGGTATTGAACACTGCACACAACCTTTTTTGCATGAGAAATCATTGTGCAACAGATATTGACCAGCATCCTTTTGTCTTTTACTGCGTTTCAGAGAGTCTTGCAAATGGATGCTGAAAAGCCAACGTGAATTTATATATGTTGATGAGGGTGGATTTAACCCTGCAAAAAGGAGGGAGGGAGGAACGTAATTGGACTCAGGGCAATTACCAATGAACCAGTGCAGCGAGGGAGTAACATCACCCTCTGTGCTGCCATTACACAAACTACAGTCCTCCATGGCCATGCAAATCTGTGACCCTATAAAGCAAATCTTACACTTACCTCTGTTGACAGATAACTCAGCATTGGCACAGCATTAAACCAAGTGGACTACATGCAGTACATTGTGTTTTTGGGGACAATGTTTCTTTCCATCGGTCTGCTCTGGTCCAGGATTAGTTCCATGAGGACCCTGAGTTTGCAGTCTTACACTTTCCACCGTACTCCCCCTTCCTCTCAGTATTGAGTTTTGTGCTTATTAAATCTATCTCAAAGGGAGGAAAAAGGAGAGCAGGAAGAAAAAGGTAAAAAGAATCCAATATGTAATATGAACTCATTGTTATGGATAATTGCCTAAAAATGGCACAGTGTTTAATGAAAACCTGCTACACTGAAAAAATACAGTTTGATCATACAGGGATTTGATACATTAAAAAGGGAAACTGATGTTTGCAGGATTATGGGTAATTTGGAGTTGGGGTTGAGCAGTAGTCCTCAGGGGTCCCTCCATAGTGTTGGTGGCTCCTTCTGTTTTCGGGAGGGGGGGATTGATAGAGATACTCTGGGCTTTTGATTGGCTGCACTGATGAGAAACATCCATTTTGCTACATATACCATCAAACATCCTATTGTGTGTGGAGGAAACCCAAAGAAGCTCCTGACAGACAGAAACAACATTCAACTATAACAGCCAATCAAAACTTAAGTGTGATTTGGCCTAAAAGTTGATGAAGAAAACATATTCTATCTATCTATCTATCTATCTATCTATCTATCTATCTATCTATCTACTTTTTCCCTTTCGATGACAGACTCTCAAGTTTTAATTTTTTTTGTGATATTTTCCCCAGCCTTTACCTTTGCGTGTGTGTGTGTGTGTGTGTGTGTTTGAGTAGCAAATGACGTAGTGACATTATAATGACATTTATTGCATTTATTGCACATTCTCTATGTTTTACTTTGGCATCCATTTCACTTTGAAGGTGTTCTCTGACTGAATATCTTGTGCTGTAATTAAATGTAAATAGTCCAACATCAGAAGACTATAAATAATGAAACTAATTCCTTGAACACTTTTCATTTACTTCTCACCTCTTTTTTCGTCCTCTCCTGTGATTAGAACATAAGTTCATAACCTCCTGTGAAAACACAATCAGTACAACTGGAAAATTCATTAAGTACCAATCAGAGGGGTGGTATGTGGCTTGTGTGCCCACATTGATCTGACAGTCTGAACACAGACTGTCCACTCTCACAATATACATATTAAGTAACAAAGCACTTATCTTCAAGTAGAACAGATCAAAAGGATCTTTTTCTGTGATGGCTTGTGAAAATAATCCATATAATTGGATTACTGTCATTTCAAGGATGTGAATATGTCCTAAAATTACAGAGGAGAGTGCTACACTTCCAGTGAACTGATAAATAAATAAATAAAAACAGTGATTGGACTCATTAATGGTGAGCAACACTTCCATTCTCTGGATTAATGTCTTAGAATCCAACTCATGTAACTGATAATTATATTAGTCACAATGAATGCAGCTCGGCTTGAGTCCTTCAATGAGAAACAAGACAGGCTACAGCTGATTGTAAATTACATCTGCTGTGTAGCTGAACTTATCTTTAGAGATAAGACATCTGTTTAAGTGTATGTACTGCTATGAAGTTTTACTCCCACACTTTGCACATGCAGCACAGGTGGCCCCCGAGCCGTAGTTTGCTCAGGTCTGGTCTATGGCCTGAGCCCTGGAGTTCTGTTACAGTCTCTCTTTGATTTCCAGGAGTTACACAAAAAAAGCTGAGCAGACAAGCATCTTCAAAGTAGAGCCCGACCGATTAATCGGCCGATTGTAGCGTGTCACCGATTAATCGACATCGGCCATTATGTCACCAATTTATAAACTTTTTTGTTCTGTGTGGAGATTGTGTGGTTCCTGCTCCTGTGTGTCTGTGTCAGACTGCATGCTGCTCTCTGCCAATGAGAAATGCGACTGTTAATTCACACGTCCACCATTACCTAATAAAAGACTATAATATGGTATTCCAACGTTGTGTACTGTTTTTTTTTTTGTTTTTGTTTTTTTAGCAAAAAGATAAATGCTTCTGCCAATACATACCTCCACCCTTTCTGATAAAAGACTATAATATGGTATTCCAACGTTGTGTACGTTTTTTTTTTTTTTTTTTTTTTTTTTTTTTTTTTTTTTTTTTTTTGCAAAAAGATAAATGCTTCTGCCAATACATACCTCCACCCTTTCTGATAAAAGACTATGATGTGGAATGTCAATGTCGCTGTGTCATACCCAAAATCACATTCTGGAATTTATAACAATTTGTGTTGATGTCTCTATCCTGTGTATATCAATGTCCTTATTTCACGTATCAGCAGATATGTGGGATATCGGTCGATATAGTGAATATCGGCTCTATTTTGCCCCCGGTATTGGTATCAGCATTGGCCCAAAAAATCCCATATTGGTCGAGTTCTACTTCAAAGTAAATATCTGGCTCTTCTTTTTTCTTCTTTGAACAATGATGGTCCACTTGTTATCTTACTGTTACGAAAATACAATGTGGTACACACACTGGAGAGGAAGACAGAACTGAGATAAACTTAACATACATCACTGTGTCACTGAAGTAATCCTAAAATAAACAATAATAACGATCACAGTTCACAACAAGCCAGTTTATTAACCCAAGCAAACAAACAGCAACAACTTTTTATGTTTTAGCACAAAACAATTTCAGAGGTGTGTGGTAGGCTGGACTGGGACAACAGACGTGGTGTTTTTGGCCCAAACCAAACCACCTTTGTTGTTTCAACAGCACCAACAAGGTAGACATCATTTTTGTTTCTCTTCAAGATGACAGCACTTATTCTCCGAACCACTGAAAAGCAAAATTTTCAGCTCTCTGGATGAGGGAACTCACTCTCTCAGCTGTCTGTCTGTCTGGTTATCAAAGGGGGCTGAACAAAGATGAAACAGGATTTTAAAAAAAGATGGTAAAGAGAGAGAACGAGAGATATAATCAGGGATAAATTACACATCATTAAATGACAAGTTTAGAAAATCATACGCTTCAGAAACTGGTGATTTTCATGGGCTTTTCACTCACCAGGTCATAATAAGGCCTACCAACAGCACAGACAAAGATCTCCTCAAACAACCTGACCTTTAAAGGGGAAGGAGGGGGACAGGCAGAGGGGTGAGAATGCTAAAGAAGGAGAGAAAGTTGCAGCATGTGGTGTCATGCACGTGGTGGATGAACACTACATGAAAAAATCTGCAGGGCTTCAAGAACAAGGGAAAGAAAAGTCGGGACAAATACGGTTTTAAAAGCAGTTATAAAAACTTTAAACTGACCAAGTTACAAATATGACTCCTTGGTGTGTGTGTGTATTTATAAAAGTTGGTAGACTGATTGCATAGTCACTAAAAAGGCTGCCTAACCTCCCAAATGATGAGAATGATCCATAGGGATCCTGAAACTGGGGAAAGAGAGAAAAAAAGCTGAAACACCATCAATGATAAATGTTAAAATGATTCAGTGATTCAGAAGATCAGAATATATCCTGCTGGGAAAAATAGCTCAATTGGTTCATACACACTAGTCCAAATGTCAAATGTGAACCCCCTTACCAAAGAAAAGATCTCTACATGAGGTGAGATCTTTAGAAAAGTGGGGGGAGATGTGACAGAGAAAGCAGCCAGTGGTAGTCAACAAAGTTAGATGATCCACAGAGAACTACAGATTACTGTGCTCCACATGACACATCAATGTGTGTGCTACAATAACCCAGTAATTCAAAAAGGAACAAATGATGCCATCATCCTCCATAAGACTGTAACATTAAAAAGCATATTTTAAAGTCATTTGGACTCACTTAGGGCTGGCTGTGAGATTTCACTTATGATTTCTTTACAACAACCTCAGCTGGTACATCCTGCCTCGCAGCGCTGTAGTTGAGTCACCACAGCTCGAGTCCACGTAGAGCCTCCCGTCCTCAGCGTTAGAGTCTGAGTCTCAGTCAGGTCACTAAAATAAAATTAAAGCCAGGAAAAGAATATCATAACCACCACAAGAAAAAAGCTTTTAAAAAAAACTTTTTTAAGGGCCATCCCCATAAAGATGGCAACACTTTCTCTGCAAGTGTTACAAACATAAACCAAACGTTTTGTCTTTCAGAATTGTTAAAACAAATTTAAGTTTGATATTTAGGTTATATCTGTTTTCCATATCACATGCATTGTAAGCTGTTTTATTTTGATGAACAGAGGGGAGACACATTACAACCTGTGAAGACTGTAATCTCTTGTTGTTAACATGTAGCCAACAAGTTTGATGTCACAACCACAAGAATTGCAGAAAGAAAGAAAAAAAAATGTTTTCAAGCATTCCCAAAGCATCTTTGTGAAGATGGTAACACTCGGTCACCTGCAAGTTCTACATATCCACAGTGCCCATCTTGTTTATCTGTTTGAGATAAATAATTTTAAAAAAATCCCTTTTTTTATTTCTAATTCTTCACATATTGAACATGTTGGTCTGCATTTGCCAGTGTTAGCTGTAACATCTTAAAAAAAAGAAAACAAAACACAATTCCTGGCACCTCTTTTGACATCTTTCCACAAACTGGCCCTCGTTGCAGTTGGTGCAGTGAAGAAAATCAGTCTGTGATGGTGAATTAATGCATCATTTGAGTGCAGAGCATTTTTAAAGGACAGACAGAGGTTCATAGATTAATTTTTAGATAGATAAATTAAGCATGGCAATATAAATGTATCTGGAATTTCAGTCATTTTTTGTCAATATCTGTAAAATAAATCACATGCCAAAAAGCTGTGTAAGCTGTCAGCTGATTTCTTTGTGTAAAAAATGTGTTTCCTATGACGATTTACTGTAAACAATTAAAGAGGCCATTTACAGTAATTACAAACACTTCCAAGTCTACAGTAAAGTCTGCAAAGAATATCTGGAGGACGTTGGGTCAAACTTTTAGCGTATATGTATTTTTTAAAAAGCGTATTGATCACAGGATTTACAAGAAGATTACTGATTCACTCCAACAATATTATCACATAAATCCGAACTGTGCATGAAAAAGTGGACTATTTAATAACAAAAAATGTTTATTTCCATGCGATCACAACCAGCTTGATTTGTGTTATAACTATAAAACTCAGGTCTACCCATGCGTAATTGCCCACAGGTGACTCTCACTTCTTGGCCTGACTCCAGAATGATCACAAATAAAGTCAATTAATTAGTTTTTAAGTTTAACAATTTGCATCCTTCATATGTAGAATGTTTGATGAACTGCATAAAGGTTTGTTTATTCATGTTACTTTTGCCTGAAACTGACGCAGGCTAATGCACTTGTCTCTCTCTCCTCAGGCTGCAGCTTCTTTCAGAGCTGACAAACATTTTAACAGAGATCTTTTGATGTTTTGAGACCTGAACAGAAATGATTATACCAAGGCTTCAAAAATTAAGATACCACGGATTGATTACTTAATAAATTAAAGTACAAAGAATTTGTGAATTGAATGTTAAAATGCTGCTGTAGTTTGGTCTTTCACATCCACATGGCTGTATGCTGCAGTGATCTCAGTGCAGATGTGGTTTTTCTGACTCTGTTCACGCCACTTTTCCGGCTGAAAAACAACACAACTTTTTTTCTCTCTATTGCTATTGCTATGGTGTCGATCTACAGGGGGGGGTTCTGTCAGGACAGCCAGTGTGTGGAGCGCCCTGTTTCATTGGACGAGAAAGAGAGTACATAAAGGAGGGAGAGGAGAAAAAAAAGGATTATACCGGACTAGGCTTTTGTCAGGGGCACAGTGTTGGATTGGGAAAAAAACACCTCAGCACATAAGCAACATAATAAACCATTGCAAAAGGACTTGAAGGTTTGCACATGTGGTAGGGGTAAGGGTGTTGGGGAGGTAGGAAGCACAGACACAGATCTGTTATTAAAACCGTACATCAGAAGAAATGACACATAAACGTGAACAAAGCATTCATTGATGTAAGAGTAAACCAAGAGGACAGCCTCTGACCAAAGAGTGGCCAGTCTGATGACGTCACCTTTTAGTATCAGCTCAGCTCGCTTGGAACCAGAGCAGAGCAGGTAGAAAAACTGGTGTCTGACTCGAAGTATCGCGCCTGTGGAAATGCAACACAAACCGAGTTGAGGCGAGTCGAGTCAAGTACCACTGGGCTGAGACAGGTCAGTGGAAAACGGCCAATATTCAAAGAGACTTGAGGCTGTTATTGCTGCCAGAGGTGTACCACAAAAGCACTGGTGTACCAAAAAAGCAGACTGTGAATAGTTGTGTACATGTGGCGTCTTAGTTTTTCATTCTGGATAAATTTGAATAAATTAAAAAATAAAAACGAACTTATTTCATCATGGATGAGGCTGTAACATAACAAAATGTGGGAACACTGAAGAGCTGTAAAGACTTCCTGGATGCATTGTACTTCAGACTGATACATTAACATAAATGCTATTTCACATGAGGCCTGAGCAGTGCCTGATGCTCAGTGGTCAGAGTGTAAGTAGAGCTTCAGGAAAGTAAGAGGCTGAACCACACAACAGGAGGTAAGAGGCAAAGAGTAACATCAATAGCACCAGAAGGACTGACATTATAGATACAAGCACTTTCCACTCTAACCGGACCACAGAGTCCAGTGTCACAGATGACAACACTCTGCATTAATATGGATGAAGAGGAGAGCCATGCTGCCTCTGGATCCACCAGAGCAAGGCCGCCTCTGTCAACTCAAGCAGCAGTGGTGACAAACTCTCCTCTGTAGTTCCCAAATCAATCCACTCAACTGAAGTCAAGCAAATGTGAGAGCAGGCATGTGTGCGTGTGCTGCTCTTAAAGATTTCCAATGAATCCTGGTCGCCTAAAATCAGAGTCCAGGGGGGTAAAAAAAAACCAGTGCAGTGGTAATGATTAGAATACTTGGTAAAGTAAAATGAATCAAGTGCTAGTACAACACTCTCTGGAGCCTCCACTTTCTTTCTTCATTATCAGTACTTTTTACCTGGCTCTTGTGTTTACTCTCGAGGATATTACATATGATAGTTACACACCCTGACTGATATCTGATACTCACATACTTAAGTGGACATTACACCCTAAATGAACAGAAGTTTCTTACTGTTTAAGTCACACAAAAATGCAAGTCATTATTCTCAGACCATAAAACCTCAGAACCTGGATGACATCAGCCTGGCACCTAGAACTTCTGTTTGGGAGTTCTGTCTGATCAGAACTTATCCTTTAACTCTTTAGTAGTAATGGTGGAAACAGGAGCTTGACTGACTGTCACGAAGAAAAAAGTCAGGGCAGAGGAGAGCGAAGACGCAGAGTGATAGAGCACAAGCAGGAGGCTAAAACAGGTTAAGTTGTTTGTGACTGTGTTCATTCCAACCCATGTGTTGGGATGGGTATCGTTCACATTTGAAACAATACGGTACAGATGGGTGGTACTTAAGACTCTGTATCAGTAGGCAACAATTCTAATTTTTGGTACTTTTTTATGTTAAAGTGGTAATGTTAATTTATTAAATTAAGAAGAAAGAAGAAGAAATTAATTTCTCAATGCATAAACTTCAACAAATATATAACATTCTTTTTTTTTACTGTAACATCTAAGTCATTTCACAAAATTCTTAAAAAATCATAAAAACCCTTAACTGAAATAAACTACAACTTGATAAATTAACAATGTGTTTCTTCCCAATAATGCACAAATTTAAACTAAGCTCTATATACTTCATGCTCATATCTAGCACTGGGTCTGGGTCTGGGTCTGTTAATAGAATGAAGAGCCAGGTAATGTATATTCTGCTTGGTGAGGTTGGAGTTGGTAGATGAGCAATGGTAGGACACAACCAGGATGCTCTAATGTTACACGTTACAGACACGTCTCAGAGCACAGGGCTGTGAGTAACGCTAAACAGATAGTCTTCTCACCTTCTGGACACTAAATTCACTTTACGTTTGATTTTTGTCACTTTTTAAACAATAGCTCTACATAACTACAAATAAATATGTACACGCCTCGAAATAGTCATGTCTTTAACGCTAAGATGATTGTCCTTACAAAGCCTTTGTGGACAAAGTAGCTGAATTTTTGCCATGAGATTGAGATAAGTTGAGATAATTTTATCGCCATCACACATACTATGTCAAAGGGTGATGAAATGAGATTTGGCATCTCACCAGAAGCGCAAGTATCTATGCCATGTACAGAGTGATTACAGAAATTTACAGATAAAGACAAAATATGTCAATGATTGGCTTGTATGGCTATGGGCAGAGTTCAGTAGTGAAAAAGAGGGAGAAAGCTTTTGAGGGAAAATTGTTCTTCAGTCTATTGGTTTTAGAGTTGGCCAAGGACCAAAGGCTTTTGAAGCGCTTATCAGAAGGCAAACAGTCTACTGTCAGGGTGGAAGGAGTCTTGGAGGACTCTGCAAGCCTACAGACAGCAGTTTCTCAGGAAGTCCTGGAGTGGAAATCTTGTGATGCGATGGGCAGGTTTTTACCATCCCCTGCAGCACCAGGCACAGCTGCACTGGAGAGGGACAGCTCGAAAATGTCTGGTCTTCTTCATCCCTGAACAAAAACGTGCCTGAGAAAACATCAGAAGTTGAAGTTTCTTGACCTATCACATCCAAAACATTAAAAAAAAACTGTGAAAGAACCTTTAGCTTCTCCTCTTTCACAGGGTCTGTACAGTCTGGCACCACTGAAGCTTAAAGAGCTGTGCACTTTAACTCTTTAAGAACTCCAGAAAGAAGCACTAACAACCCCGCCCCAGAGTCTCTGGAAGTAAAGGGCAGAAAAGCCTTCACCCAACAGGTCTCTATCCTGTCTCATTAGCCCTTAGTTTGACTTCTGGTGCAGAGACACAATTGGAATTTTAGGACAGGCTCCAAACTTTCGTCTGTGATCACTCTTACAGGAAAGCCAAGCTCAAGTGAGCCCTAACTATCCCTTAGTTATAGTGCAGGAAGCCTGAGCTCCTCTATTCTCCCTCTCTGCTCATCTCCCTCTCCATCTGTGCTCATTTTACCCCATTAGGTATCTGTCTCCTGAGCTGGTTAGTCTGGTGAAGTGATGCACGCCATCCACTCCCACTATGATCCTGCTGAAGCCCATTTTTAGTACGACCATTACTGCCCTAATTATCATCACTGCTTCGTTTTCTCTTTCTGACAGTTAGCATTATTATCATGGGGTATTTTAACAATACTGCATCTCCATGGAGGGAGGAGGGAGACAGATACATACAAAACGAAAATAAAAACAGAGATGGACTTGGCTCCCTCCATCAGTGGGACATATAAAGCTCTTTACTTCATGGTGCTAAACGGTTCGTCATTAGAGAGTTCTGTGTGTACACATCCTCTCTTCCTGTGAAAATAAGTGTATGACACACTGTGTGCAGAATGTAAGCTGTTGTGTGTGTGTGTGTGTGTGTGTGTGTGTGTGTTTTCTGTCTCTCTTCTGCTCGTTGCCGGGTGAAGCCACTGATAGTTTTTGAGGCTCACCTGCTCCAGCCTCCAAAAGCTCACCACAACCTGCAATGGGGACGCGGGGGCAGAGGGGGGGGGGGTCACTTGGTTTTTGTGGTAAGGATTTTTTAACCTAATTCCTGGTGTTTAAAATAAAAAAATCCCCTTTGTTAGTTTTTAAGTGTTTTTGTGGTATTTTATGTGGGTTGTTTGTGGATTGTTGGGCATAACAAAAGTATTCTGTTATAGCAAACGATGAGCTGCTCATTACCAAATATCACTGCTTCTGGTTCAATCATTGCCAAAAGTTGCTCTCCACAGTCACTTTTAACTCGCACTTTCAAGAACATCACTTCCTAATGCTCCTAACTTATGTCAATGTGACATCCACACCAACAGTAAGCTGAAGTGAGAACAAAGCTGAAAAGTCCTGTTTCCTCTGAATGCAGAGAAGGCAGCAGATGGGAGCGTCGGTGCTTTGATGACAGTATGGGGACTCTGATAACCCAGCATCTGGTCCTGTGGAAAAAATAAACACTGCCACTGATTCAACGCTGACACAGAAACTGAAGGATATTTTCCAGGCCTACAGCCTGAGCTGGATTAAGGTTGATGGCTCCCTTTTGGAATACTGTTGTTTGATGCCAGGGAAATAGGCAGTGCAGACGGAGATGATGAGAGCAGAGCCATCACTCCTGGACATTAGCTAATATGCATCATGTATGGATGGAACAGAGTCCAGTAATAACTTTATGGTGGATTCAAGTTAGACTTTTCTCTGATTTTTACAACATTACAAGAAAAATACACCACGGAAGCATCAGTTTGTCAACCTCAAATGTTAATTTTGAGCTTTTTTTTTTGGTAACCGTTGTCTCTCGTCTTTTGAGTTCCTCTCAAGCTGCCTCCTTAAACCACCACCAACCCCACCAGTGGGTTTGCCCTGATGCCAACTTGCTCACTAATTGTGTCTGATAATATCCCTCTGGAGACCGTCTATGCTTGAGACAGGCGTCTTGATAGTTACACAGCATCATGATGTACCTGTGTGTGTGTGTGGGGTGGGGGGGTGGACTGTGGACTGTATTTAGTTGCAGACAAAGTCCTCTGCCCCCCTCTGCTACCAGAAACTACAGCCAAATGATTAGATAAACTATAAAAAACTCTGTAAAAACAAAAAAATATATATACAAAACAAAAAACAGAGCTTGTAATATGAATTGGAGTGTCTCTGTCTGTCTCTCTGCATGTAATAGGTACAGATCATATCATTGTGATCAAAAATTTCAAATAAAATAGTTGAAAAACAGTGTTAGTTTTTCTGTTTTAGTGCTCTTAAATATAGATAGAGAGTCCGAGCCTTGTGTCTATCAGTTTTTCTGTAAATCCATAGATCCAGACGAGAAGAGAGGATGAGAAGGAGTTCACCTCTTTGTAGAGCCCATAGGGCGAGCACATTATGTGGATGTCAGCAGCAAAATTCAAGGTGAACTATGTTTCATTTTAGAAGACTTTGGAATTAAAGTACAACCCCAATTTCCATGAGGTTGGGACTCTGTGTAAAGTGTGAATAAAAACAGAATACAATGGTTTGTAAATCCTCTTTAACCTATATTCAATTAAATATACCACAAAGACAAGATATTTAATGTTCAAACTGAAAAAACTTTTTTTTGCGCAAATATTTGCTCATTTTGAATTTGTTGCCTGCAACAGGTTTCAAACAGGCTGGGACAGGTGGAAACAAAAGATTGTGAAAGTTGATGAATATTCAAAGAACACCTGTTTGAATCATCCCACAGGTGAACAGGTTAATTGGAAATGTGAGTGTCATGATAGAGTATAAAAGGAGCATCCCCAAAGGGGCCAGTTTCACCACTTTATCAACAACTGCATGAGAAAAATAGTCCACCAGTTTAAAAACAATGTTTCTCAATGTTCGATTTTAAGAAGGAGGGGGTGCTCATGTTGTGACAAAAAGCCTAAGGGGTTACACAAGGAAAAAAAGGTTGGGATCCACTGCCAAAGACTATCCCCGGGACAGGCCAAGCAGGTTCCATGATGACTGGCTCAGAGTTTCTCCCAGGTCCTCCCTGATGGTCTAGTGGCTAGAATTCGGCGCTCTCACTGCCGCGACCCGGGTTCGATTTCCTGGTCAGGGAATGTGTTTTTACGTGGTGTACTGCGCTCCAGAGCAGCTGCGTAAAGAGTATCTCAAATATATTAGCCTGAAAAAAAGTGACCAACTTGCATGGACAAGAATCTATGCCAAAAAGCTCAAGTTGCCTTGGGCCCGCTCTCCATTTGAACGTCATGGGCTTCAGCTCAATTGGCAAGGCACTGTGCTGGACATTGACTTGGAGGTGCACAAAACGGCATGTGACATGACAGCTTTTTTGATTTCTGTAACCTTCATTTAAGCTGTGTGGTGCCCCCATCAAGGATGAAAGCCTCTTTTTCATGGGACACCTGGCCATGAAAAGCAACAGCAAAAGCACTAAGTTACAGACGCAAGGAGAGACAAAGTACAGTTTATGAAACTCATCATTGTGGACTTTAGATTGATTCACCTCTGAGTCTTGACTGGGAGTCAATTTTACAGCTGAGACGTGAAGCTCCTGTGGAGGAAATATATTGTTTGGTCTTTCTGCAAATGAAGTCAATGTGATGTTTCCATGATAATGTTGAATCAATCATGACACCCACATATTTAAATGACTCCACCAGTTTCATGCAGACATGATTAATGACTGTGGAGGATGCAGGTGCGGGTTTTGAGCATGGACTGTATAAAACATGGACGTCACCTGTCTGTTACTGCAACCTCATTTTGAAGCAAAATATTGGGATTGGGACGAGTGAAGAGTGCCCAAATTCACAGCCATTGGGCACCCGTTGGTCATGTGATCTGAGCTGTGACTCTGATTTGGCAAGTTCTCCAGCCTTATAATGGCTGAGTTAGAAAAAAAATAAAAGGCTCAATGTAGTTAATATTTTTGTTTTAAATATTTGGTCGCTGAGGTATCAAGGTCAGATGAGGATTTATCAGAAGAGGAATAAATACCAGATTCTCACAGCAACTCAGACAGTTTTTTGATCGGGCCACCTTCAAAAGTTCAGAAATTTAGAGACTCTGCAGAAATCCCCTTCGATGACAGGTCCATAACTATAGCTGCTGGTAGTACAGGGCAGCTCAAGAAGACTTGTGAGGAGGCCATGGAAGTACAAATGTCAGGAGAAGTTCAGACTGAAGTTTAGATGAGTAGGACTGAAGATAAATGTATTCCAAAAAGCACAGTAGCTGGAGAAGTTGAATGCATCCAGTCTTCAAACATCTTCTACAGGAAATAAGAGTAACTACTGCTGTATCTGTAGCAAACCACACTCAAAAACTGCCTGTCACTTGAAAACCCATGAAAAGACAAGTGTAGATGTTGCTCAAGTTTTTGCCCCGCCAAAACACTCTACAGAGTGTTAAGAAAATGCTGGAAAAAATCAGGTACAAAGTGAGTTGTGAGCACAACAAAGCAGCTTTACACAGTGGGACTGGATTGCTAGAAAATTAAACAGAAGCCCAAGAAAACATATGGTCCAAAACATTATATGCACTGCATGCATTGCCAAAGTATTTTTCTCAGGAAGAGGCTGTGGCGACATGTCCAGAAGTTTCCGTTAAACCCAACAAAAGCCAGTGCTGGTCCCAGGGTCTTATCATTGGCCACAATTTCTGAGTCAAATCTTTGTCAAACGATATTCCAAGGTGCTAGGAAGCTGTGAACTACAATGAATGATGATGACATTTCAGTGACATCTGTATACTTCAGCTGGCCCAATCTTTTTTCAATAAACATGGTCAAGTTCCTACACAATTTGAATACATTCGGCAAAAACTTTGAGAAGTTGGAAGACTTCTGCTGGTGCTGATTTTCCCCTTGGAGGATGCTGTAAGACCTGCAGATTTTCATTCAGTGATTGAAGCTGTCAAGAAGATGTTTGGATTTAATCAAGATAAGCACTGCTACAAAACTCCCAGCCTTGCCCTGAAGTTGGGTCACTCTTTGCAAAGGATCTGTGACATCATACAGTGCAGGGTATTGATTACTGGAGACAGTGAACTGCAAAAGTCAACCCAGACTTTCCAGAAACTGTAAAACACCAAGTGGTCGGAAATTGTCTCTCACACAGCTTTGACCACCTTGACCAACCTTAAGTGAGGAGCGCTTTAACAAGCCATCTACACTGCCTTTTACAGAGGTTATACGACGTCTCCACCAACATCTTGAAACTTCAGCAAATTTAGCATCAGAGAACCTGGACAAGACACCATCACCAAAAGTCTATGGTGAAGTTTGCAGGGAAACTTTGGCAAAAAATAAAACTATTCAACCGACGACGTGCAACTGAAGAGTTTTCCTGAGGGACAGAGCTGACCTCCACGAAGATGTTGCTGTTGGACTGTCGAACTTTGAACAAAAACTTTGCCATCATTTCAGTCATGTGGAAATCAGGGGCAAAGGAAGGAGAAAAGTTGCTTTTTTGCAGTCATCAGACATCGTTGATGAATTGACACACCTCATCAGCAAAAGGAAAGAATGTAGAGTTCCAGAGGAGAACTATTTTTTTTTGGTTGCAAGACCCCATTGTCTGACACCTTATAGAGGACAGGACTGTTTAAGAACTTATACTAATGAGTGTGGGGCTAAAAACCCGGAACACCTTTGGTGAACACAGTTGCGCAAGCATGTTGCAACCCTGTCCCAAGTGCTTAACCTCAAGAAACAGCAAGACCAAGCCGCAGACTTTCTTGGACATGATATTTGTGTCCATAGAGAGTATTACAGGCTTCCAGAAGCTACAATCCAGCTTGCCTGACATGATTACAGGAAGGACCCAGAAGTGAGGTAGCAGTTGTAGATGCGATAACCAGACTTTATTGTCAGATCTTGAAAAACAAACACGTGCGAGGAGAATTAGGGTGAATTCCAATTCCTGTCTTAACCCTCAATCTTAACCCTCAATCTCAAAATGCACGCTCCCGCGAAGTGTAAGTGCTGTCCCGATTCTCAGAAAGTTGAGGTTGAGGGGCAAGATTGAGGGCTGTATCTCCCTCAATATTGAGATTTTCCGTCACCACCCTTGGGATTAAGGGACATCCAGAATGCATTGCGTATCGTCTGTAAATAAATATGGCATCCAAAGCGGCAGAGAAGGCGAGCTACAAATATAGTATTTTCTTTGTTAATGGAGATATAAATGTTACGAAAACCATTGTATTATTTTAGTTTAGACCCATTTTATGGATTATTTACGTCCTTGTTGCAGAACATTTATTTTCATTTTACGATCTTTTGTCAATAGCGTCCGGTGTGGACAAGCCATGTTGCTATCGTTAAAGTTAGTTAATGTTACAAAATGGTCATTTTTCTCTGTGATTATGTAATTGTTTTATCAAGATAACAGCCTATATAACATGCTTGTGCCGATAATGGTATAAGATGACTGGGCTAATGTCATCTCCTGTAGCCGCAGAGTTATGTAACGATAGTTATAGCTGGTGTTCACCTTTCAATAAACTATGGTTTGCTGTGACAGCTGAATATGTCCGTGGTTGTGTTATTTATACAGATACTTTTTTGATAACGCTAACCGAAGGAATAACTGACAGACAGTCCACAACAATTTCACTTGCATTTAAGGGGTGTCCCATTTCTAAGTCACAAGATAGCCCTTAACACTTGGTTTTGAGGGCTACTAAGATTGAGGGTTGAGCTTGAGGGTTAAGAAAGGAATTGGAATTGGGCCTTAGACTCTGGAGACGAACAGTGAGATGAGAGCGGGGATCAAATCCGCAAACCCTTGAACAGCAGGCAGATAACAAAGCCGCTCCGCCAAGCTGATGACGTCCTCACATCCGGCAAACAAAGGCTTTCAGGAAAACCAGAGCAGGACTCCCGCTTGTTTTCCAGAGTCCAGGCTGCCACCACTGGTCAGGATACACAGACGGATTCTCAAAGTAGGAGACAGAAGGCGAGTTCGACAGCCGGGGCTCAGGCAGACGGGTAGGTGAGGAACAGAAGCTAGTCCATACCTTGCAGTCAATCCAAGGGTCAGGCGTTAAAGGCAGGACAGGGAACAAAACTAGTCGGCAATGGGAGATCAATCCGGATAGCAGGTCTGGAGTTCTCAGCATGAATGCGAAGACAGTCTGATACCGGCTGTGTGTGGAGCTGTGGTTTAAATAGGTGGCCTGATAGCAGCAGATGAGGTGCAGGTGTGAGCAGGAGCGCAGGTGAGGAGAGTTGAGCTGATTAGGCTGCAGCAGGAATGTGGCAGGCTGAAGGTAGAGACTGAGACTGTGACATTGCTAAGATATCAAAATTGCTTCATGCAATGGAGAAAGGGTCCCTCACAAACCTACAGGGGAAAACACTCGAAGAGATTGATAATGAAGGTATATATTATTGTTAAAAGTATAGGTTATAAACAAGACACGGCAAAAGCACTAAGTTACAGACACAGGGAGAGACAAAGTACAGTTTATTAAACTCATTATTGTGGACTTTAGATTGATTCACCTATGAGTCTTGACTGGGAGTCAATTGTTCAAAGAGCCCAGCTAATATGTGGAGCTCCTGTGGAATCTGTTGTTCTGTCAATTCAACTGTTGCGGACAAATATCCTGACACATCCCTAATGGTCTAGTGGCTAGGATTCGCAGCCTGGGTTCAATTCTCCGGTTGGGGAATGGCTGTGCTCTTTGGGGCAGGGAGGTGCTCGAGAGCTGTGCTGGGATCATGTTGCTTGGCCCGAGATGCGCAATCAGGTGCTATGGAAATGTGCTCCCTACATGCACTCATTGGGCCTCAGTTTGGCCTTGTGTAGCATTTGCGTTAGCTGCTTGTCCCGCTGAAGCGACTCAGAAGTTTGCAGGTCTGAAAAGTTTTCTCATCTCACGTTCCACATTGCTGTGAGTAAAGTTTGGTGCCTGCAGCTCAAGAGACGACGATAAGCATGCAACCGTTTCTGGGGATGACAAAATATTTCTTAGAACCCTATTGGCTTGCTGAAACACTCAGGACTCCTCTCCACCTTCCGTGTTAACCACAACCTGAACATGACCCGCCCACTTGAGCTTTACAGTCAATCACAGCGCAAAAAACGATGGACTTCCATTTCCACTATACTTACTCCCTTTTCCACTATACTTACTTCCTTTTCCACTATTCTTTCTCACACATACATACATTCTCCTCACACACATATTTTTTCCTCTAACATACACACATTCTTCTCTTATATGCATATATTTTCTTTGTACATATACATATATGTCTATTTATTTAGGTGAATGTATGAATGTGAAAGGACAATGTGTGTACATGTATGTGTGACTATAAATGCATGTGAGAGGAGAATGTACAGTATGTGTGTACATGAGTGAAAAAATATGTCTGTGAAAGTGGAATGTGTGTGTGTAAGATAGTGAAAATATGTGTGTGAAAGGAGAATGTAACTATGTGAAAGGAGAATGTATGTGAGTATGAGAGAATGAATTAAGTCTTGTACTGCCCCTCATAGTGTTCACCAAGACTTGCATCGAGTGCGTTCAACTTAGTGCAGTCATGTCCCCAAGGAATGCGAATCCCAAGGACAAAAAAACAGGACAAATCTTGCCAGATTGTACAGGAGCCCTTGAGCAGGTATGCCAAATGAAAGCATTGCCCGTCCCCAAGACCAGTGATTCCCAACCTGGTGTACATGTACTCCAAGGGGTACATGAACAAATTGTATGGGGTGTGTGAAAACATTTGAGAATTTATTTCACACTTGGGAGTACCGAGATAAGCCAGTCAACAAAATGGTATGCACTCAGCGGCCACCTAATTAGGCACACCTGTCAAACTGCTTGTTAACGCGAATTTCTAATCAGCCAATCACATGACAGCAATTCAATGCATTTAGGAATGAAGACATGGTAAAGATGATCTGCTGTAGTTCAAGCTTAGCATCAGAATGGGGAAAAAGGTGATTTAAGTGGCTTGGAATGTTACATGGTTGTTGGTGCCGGACGGGCTGGTCTGAGTATTTTAGAAACTGCTGATCTACTGGGATTCTTACGCACCACCATCTCTAGGGTTCACAGAGAATGGTCCCAAAAAGAGAAACAATCCAGTGAGTGGCAGTTCTGTGGGTGAAAATGCCTTGTTGACAGGCCAAGCAGGTTGTGTGATGGCTGGCTCACAGGTCCTCCCAGAGTCTCCCTGATGGTCTAGTGGCTAGAATTTGGCACTCCTACCGCTGATGCCCGGGTAACTGTGGTAACAACTTAAACACTACAGATGAATGCGCTGCGTGCCACACATCACTCTCAATGACTGTTCTGCTCACTTTTAATGTCTATTTAAGATTAGATAAGATATACTGTCTTCATCCCACAAGGTAAATTCATGGTCACAGCAGCAGTGCAATGCTGTAGCAACAAGGTGCAACTGAGTGACTCTTAGAACAGTAGGAGTAGAAATGAGTGAATTAATGAGAAAGTCTATCAGAGAAGACAGCTTGTCCATAAATCTCTCGTCAGCCTCCAACTCCACAGGGTCCAGAACTGAACTGTACTTCTTCACCAGTGTCACGACCCGGCTCACAGATCATGACAAAATAAAGGGGAGTACACGATCAACTCAAGTTTTAACAAATATTTATTTAAATAGTTAACAAAACATAATTAACTTTAACAAGATGAGGTGTGTACGTCAGTAAATCAGTGTGTCTGCTGCATGGGTGAGTGAAGTATGTATGTGTAGCATGTCCTAGTGTCAAACTAAATGAAAAGGGCTGAAGCCAACTAAACCAAACTAAACCATGCTGCCGCACAGAGCACCTGGAGAGGATGAGAGAGAGAGCGGGTGAACAGCCACGGCTTAAATCCACATGGGAGACTGGCCAAGTGCTCCCAGGTGCGCCAAAACCCCGCCCACCAGCAACCTGCAACACAGAAAGAAACCAACAGAACCAGGGGAAAAAGACAAACACAGCAGGCCCTAGTGGGAGGGCCGTCACACCAGTCATGTTAATAACTTCACATGGGCAAACAGCAGCTCAAGTGTTGTATTCTTTCTGGTAGAATAGCTAACAAACTGTGTAAATCCAGTCAGGTGAGAGGAGAGAGTGACATGATTGAAGTGTCCTGAGACTAATGTGAGTGCCTCAGGATGTCGAGTCTGTATCCTGGCAACAGATTCATGGATGACATCACATGGAACTTCAGCCATTGTTTGGGTGGAACGGCTGAACACATCTTTCCAACTTTTTGGTTTTGCAGCTCCCTCTGATTGGCTATAGTCATCCTCTTCAAAAATGAGAAGTGCAATCAACTCAATAAATATTAAACATGTTTGAAAACTATCGGGGCACCTCCAATTGTCGGAAGGGCAATTGGTGATGATAATGATTCATCTGCCACTCGCACACACCAGACAATAATTCAGCCAGATTATCGGGGTGATCTTGGATCAGGCCCAATCGTAAATTAAATTTACATTAAAAGGATAATTTACTCGTTTTAACTTTTACAATTCAATTAAGGAGAATGAAATTAATATCTATAAAGATTTTTAAAGAATGTGTTAGCTTATAAAAACCCTCCTTACCCTTCTTAGGCCCTGGTGTTCCCTCACTACTCTGCCAGATTATCAGAGGCTGTGGATAGATTCCTTCGTCTACCCATCTGTTATTTCAAGTGTTTTGACCCAATTTACCTGCCAGGTCTTTATACAACAAACCGTGACTTTTGAACTCCAAAGCTTTCTCTGCACCTGTGTCCTTCTGTCTGTGCCTGACAAGAAGCACTGTTCACTATGTCTGAAATACCTTCACCCAAGCTCTGTTGCAGCAACCAGATCTGATAGATGAAACTCATGTCAACGTGCGACCTCCCATTCGCTTCGCTCCATTGTTCTCTGGCTTGGTAAGATTCATAACCTCAGTCATCATCCAACAGTTTAAGAATAATGTTTCTCAACCTGCAATTGCAGGAATGAAGGGATTTCATCATCTAAAGAATCTGGAGAAATCTCTGCACATAAGCAGCAAGGCCCAAAACCAACATTGAATGGCTGTGACCTTTGACCCCTCAGGTGGCGCTGCATTAAAAACCCCATCATTGTTTAAAGGATATTAGCACATGGGCTCAAGAACACTTCAGAAAACCATTGTCAGTTAACACAGTTCATCACTACATCCACAAGCGACAGTTCAAACTCTACCATGCAAAGACAAAGTCAGATATCAACAACAGACAGAAACACCAGCAGCTTCTCTGGGCCCGGGCTCATTTGAAATGGACTGAGGCAAAAGTGGAAAAGTCTGCTGTGGTCTGATGAGTCCGTATTTAAACTCTTTTTGGAAATCTTGGACGTGGTGTCCTCCAGGCCAAAGAGGAAAAGGACATTCAGGATTGTTCTCAGCCCAAAGTTCAAAAGCAGCCTCTGTGATGGTATGGGGGTGTGTTAGGGCCCATGGCATCATGGGTGACAGTCAGATCTTCGAAGGCCCCATTAAGTGCTTATTAAGTGTTATTCAAAGGAAAGGTGACGTAACAGTAGGAAGCACGACCCTGTCCATGCTTTTTCGGAACGTGTTTCAGGATTCAATTCAAAATGAGTGAATATTTGCAAAAACAGCAATAAAGTTTATCAGTTTGAACAATAATTATCTTGTCTTTGTGGTGTATTCAACTAAATAAAGATGAAGCAGGGTTTACAAATAATAATATTCTGTATTTATTTACATTTTACACACCATCCCTACTTCAATGGAATTGGAGTTGTAATAAATGACAATCCATTGTTCCTAAGACACCATAAACTTGATTATTTTAATAAGTCTCAGAGTTAAAAGTCAGATGAACTCCAGATGAAGGATAAATATCTAATAAACAATCTAATGACGGCACATTTTTACTACTGGTAAAGGGATCTGTGTGCGTCTTGACAGGACAGAGAATAAACAGGTCAGGTTTTCTCTGTGTGAAAGTGTTTGTTAAACAGGTTGAAATCTGTTTGTGTATTCAACGGTGATCAGCTGTGGCTGTCATTTCTGAAAGATGTCACTTCATATGACCCTCCATTCCCTGTTTCCTCTCATTTCCTCTCTATTCTGTTCATTTACATGTGTCTCTCCTTGTGTCTCTGGTGGGGGGCGATGGGGCTCATTCAATTTGCGTTTTCTTTTTTACTTTCATGACCATTTACCGGACTTACTGACCTTAATTTCTTAAAGCAATAATGGCCACTTGTTTTTCTTTTGTTATCTGATTGGTTCTTGTCATTGTTTGAATTTTAACAGTTGTCCAATAGGGCTGTGTATTAACCTGACTTCTGTACAACACAACTGATGGTCCCAACCCCATTAATAAAGCAAGAAATTCCACTAATTAACCCTGATAAGGCACAGCTGTGAAGTGAAACCCATTTCAGGTGACGACCTCTTGAAGCTCATCCAGAGAATGAAGGAGTGTACAAAGCAGTAATCAGAGCAAAGGGTGGCTATTTTGAAGAAAATATGTTTTCAGTTATTTCACCTTTTTTTGTTAAGTACATAACGCCACATGTGTTCATTCATAGTTTTGGTACCTTCTGTGAGAATCAACAATGTAAATACTCATGAAAATAAAGAAAACGCACTGAATGAGATGGTGTGTCCAAACTTTTGGCCTGTACTTTAAGTGGAGAAAGCAAGGATGAAACTTCAGGCCTCAGGTTTCATCTGTGTCCTTGAAGTTTTCAAGACAAGTTTAACAGATCAAAGAACACACATTCAAATAAAGCATAAATATTTTCTGAACTAAAAATACTTCTGTAGAGAGTAAGGATCGACGCCTGGTTAAAGTGCACTGATAAACATCTTCTGGCAGATCTACTTATGAAAATTAAGGCAACTTTTTCACATGATTTATTTCTGTTGCTGAAGCAGGATTGCTTTTTGTCCAACCCACTTCTTTTTTCAAGAAAAATTGAATCCAAGTAAAGTGAACTTCATTTGTCAAATTGTCAATACTGAACTTTGTTTTTAATGAAGTTCTGAGCAATAACAGTTTAATTATATTATTAACATGAAGCATGAGGGGTTGCCCGCCTACACTGTTGGGTGGAGCCCATCTACACCATGTAGCACAGACAGCAGGTCTACTCCATATGGTGTAGGCGGCAGGTCCACACTGTAGTGTGTAGACAGCCAGTCAATGACGTAGAGCACACACCACAGCCAGTCCACTCTGGCATGAATGGCCAGCGTTGACAGCAGTGAGTCTTCCATGTACAGCAGGGTCTCATGTCCACTGCATGCCCTCCTCACTCATGGTGACAAGGCGTGGTAAGGTATTAAGTTCAGTTTCTGGTTACAGCATGTCAGCTCCCAGTACTTGGAATAGCAAATGGAACAGTTACAATATTGTTTCTTGTTGTTCAGATGTAGGTCGCTGCTGTTGTTGTTTTCGGTTTGTGCCTAGCACAGTGGAGGTTTATTGCGCATGCACAGCGCTGAACATGACTCTGTCATTTTCAGGCAAAACCCCGGCTTATTGTTTACATGGAGATAGTAAAAACAGCGTTTTCAAAAGTTTCCACTCTGGAGGGCATTTTCAAAAGTTTGCATTTTCGGTTGGCTGAAACACCTGTTTCCTTGTAAATGGGAGACTGAAGCTCAACCAAACTTTTGCGTTTCACCTAAAAACAGTTCCTTTGTAAACAGGGTCTAAGTTAAATTTAGGTCTCCCAAAATTTACTTTTCTAAGTGTGTATATTTTAAGGTTAGTTGCAGTTTTTAAAAACTCTTTTCTCTGTGGCCACTTGGCTTCTTTCCTTCCTTCCTAAAAGAAGAGTGGAGTGGAGTGGAGAATGAGCTCAGGTTGGAGAATGATGTGCTCCCCAAATTGAGGTTCACAACAGCAGCACATCTCCTGAGAGTCTCTTAGTCCAAACAACAAAATCATTATCATTATTTTGTCTGAGCTGACACCATTATTGATCCTTGATAAATACATCCAAGGTTCATTCAATACCACGGCCGGGGCAGTGCCAAATGATGTAAAATCTGACCAGCAGATAAAGTGGAGCAGAACAATCAGATCAACCTGTGTCTAAATGAACAAGCCAAAGGCTTAAGGGAGAACGTTACCCAATCAATGTTAAATGGTGGAGAAAAATCATTGTGCTGAAGACAAATGAAGGGAGTGAGTTAAAACGGTCTATAGTGGTGGAGTTTGTAAAAGCTCTGAGATCATTAGACACCACCAGTCTCAGTGACGTGTGGAACAATGTCAAGTTATTGTCAGGCAATAGTGGAAACACTATCATGTGTTTGCTCTGCATCAGCTGTTCCCTCCTATTCACACACTAACTTTATCTGGAGGAGAAGGACAAACTCTACAAGTATCAGTCAGTACCTCTCCTTCAGTCACGGACAGTTTTGTCAGCTACTTGAGACACAGACACAATTACAGACACAGAGACAGACAGGTTGTTTTCCAAACCGTTTACTTCCTACTACATGTGAACGCAGTAGACAGTAGGCATTAACTGCTGCTTTTAAATTTAGTGTGTCATCCGTCTTTTCTGTTGGGTCTGTTTTGTAGAGTGCTACTGGGGTTTTCTGTTGCAGGAACAAGGAACTACAGCTGTTGGATTTTTTTTCAATGTTTAACTTCATCATAAAAGTACAAAACAAGCCATGGGTACATCTCAACATTCAACTGAGTAATTTGTGAAGCTGTGACTCACAAGAAGTAGACACTAAATTTAATATATTTGCTTAATGTAAATAAACACGTTCCTTTTTTTCCATCAAAGCTCTGTTTTTTTGTCTCTTCAATTGAACAAATTGGTAAGTTTCCCTGGATCCCACAGGGCCCTGACTCTTCCTGTGGACAAACATCACTGATATCATTACTGAGAGTGCACTGATAGCTGTAGATAGAAGACTGCAACGAGGACTGGATGGTGTGTGTTTTGGGAAAACAGAGTTTGCGTGCATGTGTGAGTGTATGGGGCCAATTAGTGTCAGATGTGTGTCCTAGTGTGTAGGATGGCGTGAAGGAAGAACAGCCAGCTGCATGCAACACCCTTATTTCCTGTTACGCTAGTAACATCAAATTAGCATGATTACTGGAAATGACCCAGCACTGAAAACACATTTTTTTAAGCTATCAGAGCAAATGAAGCCACAGAAACAGTACATCTAGCATGCTGGATGTAGTGTTACTCACTGAACTGTGTCTGCATATACTAGGCAGCGCCAAAGTCAGGCCAAGGGGCCAAACGTGGCCCTCAGTCCAATTTCATATGGCCCCCAGCTTTCATCTTACAATCTATAAATGATTTCTCTGAAATGAATATTGTTCTAAATGGTGTGTATGTCACATACGCACAGAAAATGTGTGTGTTTAACATTTTATGGTACATGTCTATGTTTTATTTTGATCAAATGCTATGTATTTTAAAGAACAGTGAAATGTAGGCTGTAGTGTTGAGTAGATGCCCTTGGTAAGAAAGTTCATTTTGATATTACTGGTACACCAAACCAGCAGGAGGCAGTGTGGTGTTGTACTTCTCCATTGAGACTATTTTCGTTTTCTATGATCGTGGACTCTTGGGCTGTTTCTTCACTCTACATAGTGGAGTTGCACTAAACTGAAGCATCGTTGCCTGCCTCATCTTTTTTCTTATTTTATTTAGGTTGTTAAGCTTCAGAGATGTTTATAAGTATAAAAATCCATGTTGTTTCACATTTTGTATGAGTTTGTCGGATGCTGAGAAGTAGTTAAAGTGCTTGAGTACATAATCATGTGAATAATCATTCAAAAAAATAAAATAAAATAATAATAATAATAATAATAATAATAATAATAATAATGATAATAATAATAACAACAATAACAATATTATTATTATTATTATTAGTAGTAGTAGTAGTAGAAATAGTAGTAGTTGAAGTAGTAGTAGTAGTAGTAGAAGTAGAATTAGTATTATTATACATTTTATTTTTATAGTGCTTTTAAAAACTCAATCACACTTTACAATTAAAACATACAATCTATAAATGCACATGTCAGGTAAAACAATTCAGACAATAAAACAACAGTGCAATCACAGATTACAAGCTAACTTAAAGAGGTGAGTTTTTAACAGAGATTTGAAGGTTGATGGTTTGGAGCAGTTTTGAATGTGGGTGGGGAGTGAGTTCCAGAGGGAGGGGGCAGCTATGGAGAAGGCTCTGTCCCCCTAGGTTGAAAGGGGGGCAGACTCCTTCCATTCTGTGACGCATTTGACTGAAAGGGGTGAGTACAAGTAAAATGTTGTCCTGACGATTCAAAAGAAATAATGTTTTTTGTCTTCAGAACATTTCATGTGGTATTAAAAAAGTAAGTGTATAATGTTGTTCTTAAGGTTAAAATCTGTTCCCACTGCCTTGAATATGTGTTTTGTAAATGATGAGTGTTTAAGTGATGACAGTGATCAATCTTCAGCTCATAAGCTTTTGTATATGAATAGCAGCATGCTAGTTAATCCTAGTTTAACTGTATGAATATGCTGAATGATGCTACTCAAGCTACACTGGTTTAAACAGAAACTTTAAAAACTAGTGTATTGTTTTAAAGCATGAAGCTTTTTTTTTTAAATGTGATGTTACGAATTTCAATAAACTAGAAGAGACTTTCAGGAAATGGTGAAAAAAGCACTGAGGGTAACAAGATGTAGAAATATATAATTTGCATGTAAAAAATAAAGCCTAAAAATAGAGCTGTACTAAACTCAAGCACCATCACCTGTTTCATCTTTTCTCCAGTTTTACCCAGGATCCTTTTCTGTCTATAAGGACCTCAGCCTGGGACCTGGTACTTTTACATTTCAATCATATTCATGTCCACTGGGTCACTGATAGTTTATCAAAAGTCTGTTCTCCATTCTTCTGTTCATCAACACTCTGAGTTAGTTTTGATGTTCAACCCTGCATTTTTGCACCGGTCTTGGATGCAGCCCTGAAATGTTCTTGCTGCTGGTCCCACTTGATTGACAATCCCCAGAGGCTTGCAGAGTCAGGCGTACAGAGATTGAAGCTTGGTAAAGGTCAGCATGATGGCTTTGATTCTGAAATGTGATGGAATGCGGATAAAAATAGGATCATTGACTGCAGAAGGGTTTAAATGAGCAGAACAGAACAGGAAGAGCACAAAGGGCAGAATGAGATAATATCATACGGGAAAATGACCATTTGGTTCCCAGTAACCTGGGTCTACAAGAAGGCAATGGTTCTTGTTGGATCATTTAGAGTCAAATAACTATGACTCATGGGTTTATGATCAGTGATAGACTGATGGCAAAACATGAACTGTAAGCTTCCCCTGCAGCTCTTATCTGTTCTGACTGTAAAATGCTTTTGGACTAAACTTCCACAGCACCCAGTGGTGACAATGAATCCATTCAGCCCCAGCTCAGTCCACCAGACTGCCTCTCAGCTTAATATATGGAGTACACTATTTTCTGAAAGGGCACTGTATGTTAACTTCAGACTCAAATAGTGAGAAAGAGAATTATGCAGTATGGATACAGCTGCCAGGGCAGCAGTGAGCCAGTATTTGCTGTTACAGATTACACTCTCACTGTGTGCTCCTGATTTATCCTATAATCACTGACCTTTATCTGCTGCCCCTCTAAACTCCAAGAAGACATCCAGCCTCGTGTATCATGAGCCTGAGTATATCAGTGTTTGCTCTGGCAGCTATTTTAGATTAAATCTTAGTTTTAGTCACTTTTTATTCTTCTTTTCTCTTCATGGTTTTAGTCAGTCAAAACTCAGAACATTTTAGCCCTGTTTTAGTGCATATGTACTTTAAGTCAAAATGTTTTCTTTGTATTCATTCATATTGCCAGTCAGAGAGTGGTGTTGAGGTTATACAAAATGTTTAACATGCAAAATTTCAGTCTCTTAACCAATGTTCCCTCTAAAAGCGTACAATCTCACAAAAAGGTATCTTAAAAAACAGGGATTTTTGATCATTTTCATTTATTGGTTGTCACTCAGCATTCAAACTGAGCTCCTCCTGAATCTGGGTAATCATATTTTAAACTCAATATTCATAGTCCTAGTACCAAGTGAAGAAAGTATACATTCTATTTTTCGAGTCTGGGCTCAAATAATGCCCCTCTTCTGCATAAATGGGTCAGGGCACCCCAGTTAAAAACATCTGACTCGCTCCTGCTTGTAGCACGCAGCTCGTTGCAGGTTCGATTTGTTGCTTTGCTCATTAACGAGGGGATTTATGCTGAACAGAGGGTTCAGACGATGGAATAAGCGGAGTTACAGTGAAAGACAGGACTCAACTTTTATCCAGATAAAAGTCAGACAACTTCTCATGTACTCTGTCCCTATAGTGCACCGCTCTCTCTCCAGTTTAAATGTCGATCGCCCATCACTGCCTTCTCCCAATGTTCAGGGTCATTAATTATGATCCATCCATCACACCAAAAAGAGGAGGTTTTCTTCAGTCGAATGGTAGTATTCTGATAAATACTGATGTATATTTCTTTACTTTCAAAAGCAAAAAAAGGATCACAATCGTATTTAATAAGAGCAGCAGGTTTTGCGCACGTAAGTCAAAGCAGCAATAATAATCTTTGGGTGAAACAGAAAGGATCCCGGCTTCGTGAATGTGTCAATAAAACATCAAAAAGAAACTCATTGTTTTCTAGCTTAGTGAAATCAAACATTCTAACGACCGTTTTGTTGCCCAGCTCCACCATAGACGGTATAAACAGCCCCGCTAACACCTGCAGCATCACGCGAGACAAACTCTTGAGCCACACACCTGACTTACTGCAGGTAAATGAGATTTGCTGCAACAACGTACGATTCTTTGTCTGTGTTGGGCAGGATAGCCTCTCCTACTCGCTGTTATCAACACATAAAGTCATGTACGCGCTGTGACTGGCTGGTCATCAAAACACCTATGTTAAATAGACAAACCAGCGACGCTTAGCCTGTCGCGGGGGGGGGGGGCAAGGAAAGCCTGGCTGCTCGCCAGGCTTATATAGCACTGGGGGAAACCCTGGGTCTAATATTAGATATTCATCAATACGTTTCTGTTGAATTTTATTTTCTGCGCTACATAGATTTTCTTGTGCCCAGAGAATGTACAAGTTGTGCGCGATTGCGCACGCGCGCAGCTTAGAGGGAACATTGCTCTTAACACTTTCTCTTGTGTTATATCATAGTGTCATAACTTATCTCTCCTCTCAGTGTAAAGCTGCAGTCCCATCTCTACTGATCTCTAGAGTCAGATCGTCACTACTAGAAGAAAAAAGTGATGGTATATAACAGTGGTTCCCAAACATTTTTTTCTCCTTTTTTCAGGCCAACACGTTAAAGGCCCTTGTGACTTAGCTGCGCTGAAGAACGTCACACCACAGAGAAGCACATTCCCTGACCAAGAATCAAACCCGAACCACAGCAATCAGAGTGCCGAATCCTAGGCACTAGACCATCAGGGAGGACCTCTGAGCCAGTCATCGCACAACCTGCTTGGCCTGACCCAGGGACAGCCTTGGGCAGTGGTTCCCAACCTTTTCTTCCTTGTGTACCCCCTTAGCCTTTTGTCACAACATGAGCAGCCCCTCACAGATGCTGGTCTATGACTATTCAAAAGCAGAATACAACACAACTGATTACAAACTCAAATCTTTTTATTGACTTCATTTGAACTCTTAATTATCTCGTGCAGTGATTCTTAGCCAGATGTACATGTACCCCAAAGGGTACCTGGGCACATTGCATGGGGTACATGAAAACATTTGAGAATTTATTTCGAACTGGGGAGTACTGCGATAAGCCAGTCAACAAAATGGTATGTGCACTATAACTAGTTTCCCTGGGACAAGCCAAGCAGGTTGTTTGATGACAGGCTCAGGAGTCCTCCCAGAGTCTCCCTGATGGTCTAGTGGCTAGGATTCGGCGCTCTCACCCCAGCAGCCCGGGTTCGATACTCGGTCACGGAATCCGCTTTTAGGTGGTGTTATGTGCTCCAGCGCAGCTGAGTCAAGAGGGCAAGTGACAAACTTGCATGGACAAGAGTCTACGCGAAAGAGCTCATCTTGCCTTGGGCCCGCTCTGCATTTGAACCTCATGGGCTTCAGAACCTCAATTGGCAAGACGCTAGCTGGCCATTGACTTGTTGGTGCACAAAACGCCACGTGAAATGACAACTTTTTTGATTTCTGTAACCTTCATATAAGCTTTGTGTCCTCCCATGGAGAATGAAAACCTCTTCTTCAAGGGACACCTGGCCACGAAAAGGCAACGGCAAAAGCACTAAGTTTCAGACACAGGGAGAGACAAAATACAGTTTATGAAACACATCATTGTGGACTTTAGATTGATTCACCTCTGAGTCTTGACCGGGAGTCGATTGTTCAAAGAGCCCAGCTGAGATGTGGAGCTCCTGTGGAATCTGCCTCCAAGTGAACTGTTGTGGACAAGTAACCTGGCACATCCCTATTGGTCTATAGACCATTAGGGATGTGCCTCTATAGAGGCTAGGATTCAGCACTTTTACGGGTTCCATCCCCGGTTAGGGAATGGCTAGGCTCTTTGAGGCAGGGAGGTGCTTGAGACCTGGTTTGGGCTCATGTTGCTTGGCCTGAGGTGCGTGATGAGGTGCTATGGAAATGTGCCCCCCTGCATACACTCACTGGCCTTTTGAGCTCACTTTTCCCAGGCAAGCCTGGTCATGGAGCCAACTTGAGACAAAACGAGCTGATGTGCACGTGCCTTTAGGTCAAATGAGCACATCAGAAAAACCCGCATACCCCTTGGGGTACATGTACCCCTGGTTGGGAATCACTGGTCTTTGGGACGGGCAACCGCTTCTCCACATTGACATGGCTGCAGGTAAGCAGTGTTTCGGATTTCATTGCCACAATTTAGTCCAACTCAACTAACCAAGTAAACTCTACCAACTCTGCCATCTCAGCTAACTCAGCTTACCCAGCTTGTTAGCCAACTTTCCTAGTTAGCTACATCAGCTTTCATAACCAATCCTGCTCACCCAGCCTAACCCTACTAACTCAGCTTTCCTGGCCAACTTTGCTTACTGAGCTAACCCAGCTTACTCATTGAGCCTGTTTCAGGGGTGCATTGATAATGATTGGACAGATATTTAGAGGATAGCATGGATATATTTACTGAGGGTCAAACATTTCTGTTTCAACATGTCAAAACATGAATTGGTCAGAATTTTTTCTTTTTTTTAATCATCGGCACATTTTTTAGTTAGCTGGTCATTATTATGGAAAATATGGTCGGTGACAAACATTTTTCCATCATAAACATCATGAAGAGATTAACACTGTTGTCCATTCTCCAAAAAAACTCTATTACTTTCAGCTTGTGAATCACCTGCATGTCTGGAGAAACAGACACATGAGTGACTTAAAATAAGTAGAGTGCTCTTTTACACTTTTGCTATATATTATTTTTAGTAATATTATTAGTAATAGCTGTAGTGGTCTTATTGTTGACAGATGTTGCACTCCAACATCCTATATTTGATAAACATTTGTTAGTTTGTGAGCACACACCTTTGAACACCATGATCAGCACATGCAGCTGTGGATTCCTGTCAGAGTGATGTGACTCACACCATCGCACAGTCTGTTTCATTTAAGGATGTGAGCCTCCTGCTTTAAATCTTCTGTCCTTACGATGATGACAGCAGCAGGGTGCACAAGTCTGTGGGCCTGTCAGCTAGAGCTGCTGCCCAAGCTGATCAAAGTCATGGGAGATGTACAAGCGCATGTGATTAAAATTCATACATCCAACACATAGAAAGCCAAGACATGAGGGAAAAAGCAAGGTGCACACACTAGAACATTTATTTACTGAAGGTAAAAGACATGGGAATCGTTGTCGTGCTACAAACTCTATGGTGTCGTATTCCACCTTTTGTCTGAAGCTTCTCCAGAAATTGTAGGCTTAACTTATGCCTAAATAAAGGCAGCTTGAAAGGCAAGTAAGATTTTTCGAATAGACTTTGACACATTGATATACATATTGAACATTAGTGATGGATAAAGTGGTTCTTTCAAGTGAACTGAATCATTAGAATCAGTTCGGTAAAGTGATTTGTTCAAAAGATTTGTTCACCGAATCGTTCACCGAATCATTCATGAATTGTTCAGTACTTCTCCGCAGCTCACCTGCCAGTCAGAATTTAATGAGCTGAAACAATGCCAAAACACTCAGCTCGAGATCTTAATGAAGTTTAACACGAATCACTGAGCTCCTGTTCAGTCACTCACTTAACATACTGAAGTTCAGTACCTATCACCAGCTCAGTCACTAGACTGTGTCTGTGTCTTTCAGTCAGTCAGCAATTTGTTCACTTAACGTACTGGACGTACTTATTTTCAGTACGTTCAATACGAATCAGTGACACAGAGCTTCAGTCCAGTGACTGACCTGTGTCTCTCTCTCTCTCAGTCAGTCAGTAACTTGTTCAGTAACTCATTCACTGAACATACTGAAGTTCAGTACGAATCACATGCTCCAGTTCAATCACTGAACTGTGTCAGTCAGCGATTTGTTCACTAAACGTACTAGACGTACTTACCTTTAGTGTGTTCAGTACAAATCACTGACTCGGAGCTCCAGTTCAGTGACTGAGCTTTGTCTCTCTCTCAGTCAGCGATTCATTCATGAACTAAATGTGTATTGAGACCATCATGATGGATTTCAAAACAGTCAGCTGAGTGACTATGGATATATAAGCCATTTCCAACCAGAAAGCAGCTATAAAAAGAACATATTTGCGCGACACCTAAATATTTACTTCTTCCTCAATTTTGGTGACACGAGAGGGAGATGTAGGGGCGGACTTGAGCGACACAGGACTTCAGATCAACTCTGTCCAGTTTGTTGAGTCATTACTACCATTGACATAAATGGGGGGCTTGGGCGACTCTCACGGTCAAGAGAGAATGAGACAGGAGAAGGGAGTGCAGCTGCAGTTCATAAATGAAAAAAATCTTTTCAAGTGAGTGGTTCGGTTCAGTTTGTTCACCCAGATGATCTGTTCGTTTGACTGAATCATTCATTTCGAAAGAATTGTTCACGAATGACACATCACTGCCGCACACAAATTGGGCTGAAACCACTTGCCAGAAAAGCTAAACTGTGCTCTGGCATTAATTCTGCAAATCATTGGTTCTGTGCTACAGGGAAAGTATGGGATAATAGACAATATTTCAGTTAGTGTTTCTATCATGGGAGTGGAGAGCGCTTTGAAATTTTAAGCAGGTTTTGATCAGTGTACATTTAGACCTGACTGATTCAGTGGAAGATCAATCAAGAGTTAATCAGAGTTAGCCAGGTGAAGCCTCTGGAGGGTGGAGTCGACTTAACTTCGTGAAGCGGCAGTGACAGGAGGAGCCCATTATATAACACTGGTGATATTCTGGCTCTCTCTCCATCTGTCTTCAGTGTCACAACCCTGCTCAAAGCCATGACAAAAAACGAGCAGTCGTTTGGTTTGACTAAAGTAACCACATAAATTTATCAATATTAAAATTATATGAATCCAAATGATGAACAACTCACGTAACAGGCAACTTAACTAACATAAGACAAAGTGCTGAGGAGGGAAGGCCTCAGTGGAGAGCAGTGCTGCAACAGCGCAGGAGTAGAGCCTCTCAGGGTAAACATGGACGGCCAGATCTTATACTCCAAAGGCAGACATGCAACATTAAAGGGAAACCCACAACACTGCAGCAGGCCCCAGAGGCAGGAGGCCGTCACACCCTACCCCCATAAGAACAAGGTTCCCACACTGGAACCACAAATATTCCTCATTAACTCAAAGCTTATCTGGATTTCACAAAAGCAATCACTTTTGTTAACTTTTGTTCCATCATATTATTGAATTACATTATTTGCATAACTTACCAAAAGACACTTTACCCTTTTACAATATGTACAAGGAAGAAAAAAACAAAAACAAAAAACATTTCAATGCTTGGGCTGCACAGTGGCGCAGCGGGTAGCGCTCCAGCCTCACAGAAGAAGGTCGCCAATTTGATTCCCCGTTTGTGGCATGGTGTGCAAGTTCTCCCCGTGCATGCGGGGGTTCTCTCCAGGTACTCCCACAGACCAAAAACATGCCCACGTTAGGTTAATTGATTATTCTAAATTGCCCGTAGGTGTGAGTGTGTGCATGAATGGTTGTTTGTCTCTATGTCAGCCCTGCGATTGACTGGTGACCAATCCAGGGTGAACCAGCCACCTGTGACCCTGAATAGCAGGATAGACAGTTCAGACAATGGATGGATGGATTTCAATGCTTAACACCACTACCTCCACCTTCACTGTGACCATCTTTTTAATCTTTGATTGGGACACTTTAACAAGTTACAGAAAGTAAGTGGGTCATGATAGGCGAGGACATGACACTGGATCCATGTGTATGTGTGTGTGTGTGTGTGTGTGTGTGTGTGTGTGTGTGTGTGTGTTTCGAATGGCTTCTGGTAGTAAACACAGTAAGCACATAGTCGTTGTTTGCGAGTTATTAGACGTAGCATGCTGCTAATGCTTTCTCTAGATTTCGTGGACGAGGCTGGGTTACAGAGTCTACGTTTGCCAGCAGGCAAAGCAGACAACTACTTGGGGCCCCAGAACTGTAAGGGACCCTGAGGGTTGATGAAGTTCAACCTCTAGCAGCAACCAAAAGAAAAGTAAAACTATAACTATTCCCTAAGAATCAACAGAGTACCTTTATCCACAAAGTTGATAAAGTTTCCTCTCACTCACTTTGGAAGACAGTGTGGCACTTCCTGCCCCAGGCTGTGTCATGAGGTTAGTGCACTCTACAGGTTAAACCTCAAACTCAACAAATCATCTGCAGCACAGTATTGATTTGACATAGTGGTCTTTATCAGAACAGTCAGCAGTGCAACTACAAGTCTGTTTTCCAATAAACTTATTAAACACAACTTTAGACAACATTTAAAGACAGCTGTTAAGAAGATTTACATTTTGACCATGTCTAGTTTTGTTGTTGTTGTTATTATTATTGTTATTATTGTTATTATTATCAATATTATTATTATCATTATTATTAGTGGTAGTAGTTGTAGTTGTCGCATTGCCTATCATTTAACCTGGGCTGTAACCAACAGTTTTCGAGGGACACAGCTCTAACAGTGTGTGACATAGCCTATAAATATCCACAGTGGGTCTATCCACTCTCTGTCTGTGCTGCTCTAAGCTGGAGGCAAAGAAATACAATATTTCATTTACTGTGAATCCAAGGCCCTGGTTATGTCTACACCCGAACTGTATGAACTGCATCCCCCTTGAGGATGATAGAAAAACATCCATCCAGACAAACAAATATCTAACTTCCACCTGTGTTCAGCTCCAGGGCCATCTTCATCCCTTCATCTATAAAAAAAAAGGAGAAGACAGAGTTTCCAAAGCTGTACAATAAAAGCCACTAACATTTTGTTTCTGCTTCAAGTTGTATTTGTTGGCAGTTGAAGATGCAAATAATTGACATTTGAGATTAAATTGTGTTCGCAGAGCAAACTAAGCCACATTAAAGCAGAGTCACATCTGGAGCTGGAGTCCACAGGTAAGATTAAACCTGCCTTTAATGGAATGTATCTAAAATGATATTCTACCCCTTGGAACAACCTGCCTGAGGAGATCAGAACAGCAGACTCTCTATCCTATTTAAAAACAAGATTTTATCGACGTGTTTAACAGGAGATTCTAGCTGAGCATGCTTTAATCATCTGCATGCTGTTTTTATTTTGTTTTACTTTCAGCCTTTTCTTGAACAGTACCATGGGCAGAATCTTATATTCCATCTCTTTTTTTAATCGTAATGGACTTCACTCTTGTTTTTGGTTTTGTCTTTCTGATGCTTTCCATCCCTTTGTGCGATGGTGGTTTTTAGCCTCGTCGATGCACTCTTTCCTTCACTCCTCCTCATATTTCTTTTATCTCTCTTTTTCTTCTCTTTTGCTTGTCTCTCAATGCTCAGTTTCATTCTATGAAGCACTTTGTAATGTTGTTTTGAAAAGTGCTATATGAATAAAGTTCATTCAGGAACACTCTCGTCATATATTTGAACCATTTATTGCCAAAATGGTAATACAGTTAAAATTGGCGTTATAGCTCTGGTTTCAGAGTACTCCCTGGGTTAGCCAAGCGGCCTGCTTGAGCTTTCCAGGGAGTGCAAAGCAGATCCCCCCAGGGGAAGAGACATATCCATGATACAAGACATACAGGAGTAGCTTAGTACATTGATGCAGACTTAACAGGAGGAGGCTGGGGTGGAGGAGGTTACTTCGGTTTCAGCAGAGAAATGGTGCATAGGAGTAGCAGAAGTAGTTGTGAATGGAGGGTGTTTAAATACACCGCCTTATTGCTACAATGAACTGTGATTGGTTGAGTGGGGTGGAGAGATGTGATTCGAACATCAGTCTGTCAGCTGGTAACAGCTGGGCGTATGACTTTTGTGTCCTGCATGAACTACGCTAGCTTCATAAAAAAAAAAAAGAAATTATTAGGTGTTCATTTATGTGGCATGAGAATTTATCCTGTTATTAGAAAACAAGCTTTTTTCTCGAGATAATAAGAAAAGAATAGTTGAAAGAAAACGACCAAAATTAACTTGTTACCTTGAGGAAACAGAGCAATTACAGGACAATAATCGTACTCTCAGTAGAATGTAGAGATTGGTGGTCCTCAAAGGCTTCTGTAGCCCTTTAATGTTTAAGATTATTTTAAATTGTTTCTAATAACTTAAACCATTTGGGTTTTATTTACAGAAGTTATACACTTCACTACTCTTCACAGATAAAAATTCCATGCCTTTAAAGTGTGAAAATCATGAGTTACTGGCACAACAAGTTTAATTGAGAAAACATGAAATTTAAAGTAACTGCTTATTAATGTTAGTTAATAGAAGTTAATATTTTAAGTTATTTCAATGTGAAAACACAAAGACACAGTTTCATCTGAGTTAAAGAGATAAAGAGATAAAGGATAGTGTACAGTAGTTGATGATTGATGATTAATTCTATTTTCTGCTTTGGCAGATAGTTTTTTTTTTTTGCTGGATCTACATTCTGGAGACAGCTTTGATTCCAACCAGGGTCTCTGTCTGATGTTGGGCAGAGTTAAAGAGGGTCCAAATCCTCCATCTCCATCGTCTTCCTAAGGGGTCATAGCTGGAGCAGATAAGATCTCAGCTGATCTGCACACATTTGTACGATTCACACATACATTCTACCCGTGTAGCACACACACACATAGTACACACGGAACAAACAGACAAACTTTGATATCAGACAGCGATGATCTGAGAAGAAATGCTTGAAGTTTCATTTATTTATTCATTTGTTCATTTTGAATCAAGGAAACTGAATCTGAATTGTGATTCTGCTTTTATGGATGTTGAAAATAAATGTTCGTGTTCACCTGCACACCATCCCATCCTTTGCTCCTTAACCCTGTGGTATATAGTGGTCACTACAGTGGACACCTATTTAAAACTTATTCACTCTTAAATTCAATAGTTCATGTGGTGGAAATTCATATTAGCCTGTGTCTGGATATTTTTATTCTTCTAAGGGCCTGAAAAAATGTTTTCAATTATTTTTCCAAATACATATTTTTCAAAAAAGTTACAGACAAACATTGGAGGGTAAAACAGCGTGATAACTAGAAATCATTCAGTGTTAAAATGGATGAAAGTAGTGATGAGTCGTTCGTGAACGATTCGTTCATTTGAACGAATCTTCTGGGTGAACGAACTGAACCGAATCACTTACTTGAAAAGATTTGTTCATTTATGAACCGCAGTTGCACTTCCCTCTCCTGACTCTTGTCTCTGTCTCTCTTGACTGTTAGAGTAGCCCAAGCCCTCCCCCCCCGCACCCATTTATGTCAGTGATAGTAATGACTCAACAAACAAGACAGAGTCGGGTGGGAAGTCCTGTGTCGCTCAAGCCCTCCCCAACATCTCCCTCTTGTGTCACCAAACATGATGAAGTAGTGAATATTTCGGTTTCGCGAAAATATATATGAACTTTTTATGGCTGCTGTCGGTTCGCAAACTGCTTCTATATCCATAATTACTCACCTGACTGTTTTAAGATTAATTCTGATGGTTTCAAATAACGTTTATTTCATGAATTAATCACTGACGGACTGAGAAAGCGAGACACAGCTCTGAGCTGGAGCTCCGAATCAGTGATTCGTACTGACGTACTGACGTACTAAACATACTGAACGTACTGAATGACGTGAACGAATCGCCAACTGAACTGAATGAATGAAAATGTTTATTTTGAAAAATGTAAAAGAACTACATGAAGCAAACAGTCAAAACAGAGAAACTCTGCAACTTCGTGTCGAATCAGAAGGAGACGAAGAAGCAATAAAAAAATTAATCAAAAAAAGAAAGAAAAAAAAAATCTTTGCAAGTACGCGAAACAAAACAAGACAAAACAAAACAAACTTTAAATCACTGTATTACCTTCTTTTACATTTTCAATAAAGAGTGGAAGGAAGAAAAACTTATTAATTTCCAACCCTTCTCCAGTTTTAAATAATAACAGTCGACTTGGCCAACCTTTTATCTATATCTCTCTCTATGGTAAATAAACATATACACCTCCAAATACATACATGCACATACACATACATACCCTTATATACATACACACATATACATACATTAATACCTACATATACATGTATACATATACACACATACACATACATATATATATATACACATATACATATACGCATATACACATACACATATATATATATACATACACACATACATATACATACATACATACATACATACATACATACACACACATAAACAGATACATGCCCACACATATATAACCCACTACATGAAGTAATGTTATTTTGATCCATTTTCACCTATTGTCGTACACACATACATACCTATATATACATATACATACATACATACATACATACATATACACAAACACACAAGCAACCCCATTGAGCACTAGACAGCTCTATAAATCAGAACCTCACGCTTCCGTGCCCTCACACTCCAGTTTTCAAATCCTTTCTTCCAACCTATATTTCATGAAAATCTCTTCTTTATATTTCCTTTTAAAGTGGTAGACATTACAGCATTGTTGAAGCTCTTCAGACAGACTGTTCCAAAGTTTGACCCCACAGATTGCAATTGAAAAGGTTCTGATGGTAGTACGTACAGCAAGTGTTTTGAAGTTAAACTGTCTCCTCAGATTCAAACCAACTCGTCCCCTAAACAGTTTTTGAATATTGGCAGGTAGTAAGTTGGACTTTCCCTTAAACATGACTATCGCAGTTTGATATTTCACAATATCCGTAAATTTCAGTAGCTTTGACTGTAGAAATAATGGATTGGTGTGGTCCAGGTATCCAACTTTGTGAATAATTCTTATGGCTCGTTTTTGAAGTATGGTTAATGAATGCAGTGAACATTTGTATGTGTTGCCCCACACTTCAGTGCAGTAAGTTAAATACGGTAGGACCAGCGAACAGTACAAAGTGCGAAGTGATGTATGATCTAGAACCTGTTTGGCTTTGTTGAGTATTGAAATGCTTTTTGATATTTTGCTCTGTACATGTTTAATGTGAGGTTTCCAGCTTAGTTTGTCATCTATTGTTATTCCAAGAAATTCATTTTCACTAACTCTCTCCATTTCCACCCCATCTATCTCCAGGTGAACTTTCATGTTTCTACTCCTGCTACCAAATGACATTATTTTGGTTTTGGATAAGTTTATTGATAATTTGTTTTCATTAATCCATGTTTTTATTCTATTCATTTCTGAGGCAATGACTTTCAGTAATGCTTCCAAGTTCTCTCCAGGGCAGAAAATGTTTGTATCATCGGCAAATAATATCAATTTCAAGACATGTGATACCTTACATAGATCATTTATATACACTATGAAAAATTTAGGGCCCAACACTGACCCTTGGGGGACACCACAGGAAATATTTAAAGACGAGGAGCAAAATTCATCCAACTTCACAAACTGTTTTCTGTCCCTGAAGTAGCTCTTTACCCAATCCAGTACCACACCCCTGATCCCATACTGTTCCAGTTTATCGAATAATATATTGTGACTGATTGTGTCAAATGCTTTCTTAAGGTCAATAAATACACCCACTGCATGCTTCTTTTGATCTATTGAATGTGTTATTTCCTCCAATGATTCTATTAGTGCTTGAGAAGTTGATCTGTCTGCTCTGAAACCATACTGACAGTCAGAGAGTAGTGTGTGTTTGTCTAAAAAGCTGTCCAATCTACTGTTGAAGAGTTTTTCAAGAATTTTGGAGAATTGTGGTAGGAGGGAGACAGGTCTGTAGTTTGTGAAATGGTGTTTGTTCCCCGTTTTGTATAGTGGTATGACTTTTGCTTTTTTCATTTTATTTGGAAATGTACCAGCTTGGAATGACAAGTTAAATACGTATGTTAAGGGTTTAGAAATCCCCTCAATAACCTCTTTCACAACACTCATATCAATGTCATCACAGTCAGTGGAAGTTTTGTTTTTACATTGCTTGACGACATTCGTAATTTCTTTCTCATCTGTTGCGGTGAGAAACATGGAGTAGGGGTTTCTGTCGATACGTTTGTCATTCCTAACATCTGATGTGCCAGGAATTTTTTCAGCCAGTGCTGGACCAATACTTACAAAGAATCTGTTGAACCCATTAACAGTACCATCTTTATTATATATTTCACTATCTTCATCAATGAAATGGTCAGGGTAATTTTTTTGTTTAGTGTTAGTTTTCATAATACTGTTTAGCACATTCCATATCCCTTTTACATTGTTTTTGTTGGTATCTATTAATTTATTATAATATTCTTTCTTGCTAGTTCTAATAATACAAGTTAACTTATTCTTATATTTCTTATACCTGTTTTCTGCTTCTTTAGTTCGATATTTGATAAAGGTTCTATAGAGTGAGTTTTTCTTTTTGCAAGCATTTTGTAATCCTTTTGTAATCCATGGACAGTTTGTATACTTTGTGTCTTTATTATATACTTTTATTGGACAATTTTTATCATATAAAGATGTGAATATATTTAAAAAAGTCTCATCAGCAGTGTCAATATTATTGTCTCTTTCGATGGAGTCCCATTTTGTGTCATTAGAGCATTCCTAAATGCAGTCATTGATTCATTGGACCTCATTCTTCTATATTCTGTTCTTTTGTCAGAGTGACTTTTTTTGCATTTTAGGTCATGAACAGTAAAAACTGGTAGGTGGTCACTGATATCGTTGATCAATAACCCACTCACTGTGTCACTGTTGATATGATTGGTAAAAATATTATCTATTAAAGTGGCACAATGAGAGGTTATCCTGCTAGGTCTTGTTATTTTGGGAAACAAGCTGATACTAAAAATTGAGTTGATAAACTCGTCCGTCAATCTATGTTGATCCGTGTTCAACAGGTCAATATTGAAATCCCCACATGCAAAAACTATCTTGTGAGTGACTTTTGAAAAAATATCCTCAATCCAGTCTTTGAAGAACTCTATACTGGATCCTGGTGTTCTATATATACAGCTAACAATAACATTTTTACTTTTTTCATTATTTACCTCTATTGTTACACATTCAAGGATGTTATCAACTGCAGCAGACATCTTATCCAACACCTTAAATTTCAACCTATTATCCACATAGGTAGCTATTCCTCCTCCAGCCTTGTTTTTCCTATTCATGTGTACAGATTCATAGCCATCTAGCTCAAAGTTCAGTCCTTTTTCAGGATTCATCCAAGTTTCGGTTATTGCGATTATGCTGAATGGCACAGGAAATTCACTAAGATACTCCTTGATGTTATTGAAATTTGCATATAGACTTCGGCTATTAAAGTGGATAATTGAAAGTTTATTGTCAGTATTGATGTTTTTGTTGAACTGATCACATGTGTAATAGCGGCAGCAACTGTTGACAGAAGAAAGTAAGTTGTTATCTGGATCTATATCACATTCTATTTCATGATTGTTATGATCTGTGTATTCAAAAGAGTTAAGTTCCAGGTCATCATATTCTGTAATCCTCTGAGATATATACATGTTTCCTCCAGATGTGGATGAATGAGTTGTTTCATTGAGAGTCATGATAATGTGTTGTTGTTACCTTACAGTTCCTGTTGATCACTGGTATTTTTCCAAGTCCTCGATGCTCCTGATGATCATAACTTTGGCTTCCTCTGGTGTTCCGTTTGGCTTGATGAATATTTTACAATTTGAAGTCCAAGTGTTCTGGATTTTCTTTTGTTTCTTTCTTGCTCTTCTGGCTATATCAGCGTTGTGTTTTGTCAGGTGCTCATTCATGAAAACGTTTGTTCCTTTGAGTTTCCTTCCTTCTCTTAACAGTGCAATTTTGTGTTTTCTGTTGGTAAACCTCAGAATCACAGCTGGTTTATCATTTTCCTTTCTCCTGGGTAGCGGGTGGCAGGCTTCAATGTTGTTATGGTCCAGCAGGATGCCCTTGGACTGTAAAAAAGCTGCTACCTGTTGTTCAGTGGAGCCAGCATCCATGTCATCAACCCCTCCCATGCTGTCAGAAGACACTGCCCGAGCATATGACCTGGGTTTGATGTGAAGCCCAGTGACGACCACATCATTTATCCTGGTATACTGCTCCAGATCTGCCACCCTACTTGCTAAGAAGATGATGCGTTTCTCCCTTTCATTATTCTGAATCCTTAAAGCCTTTATTTCTTCCATCATATCCAACATGTTTTTCTGCTGTAACCTGAGAGCAGAAACCTCCTCTGCCAGAGTGTCAAGTGACTTCTTAATGTCACCTTCCTCCGTTGCTGTTATTCTCTTTGGCCCCATGGAGACCAAAGCAATAAAACAAAAGACAGCTGGCTAAATCAGAATAGGGAATCAAACACTTAGCTGCTACTGCTGCCACTGCTGCTGCTGTGGCCTGGAGGCTCCCGCTCCTGCTGCTGCTGCTGCTGCTGTGGCCTGGAGGCTCCTGCTGCTACTGCTGCTGCTGTGGCAGGGAGGCTCCTGCTGCTTCTGTGGCCTGGAGGCTCCTGCTGCCATTGCTGCTGTGGCCTGGAGGCTCCTGCTGCTAGTGCTGCTGTGGCCAGGAGGCTCCTGCTGCTATTCAGCTGCTGTGGCCTGGAGGCTCCTGCTGCTACTGGTGCTGCTGTGGCCTGGAGGCTCCTGCTGCTACTGCTGCTGCTGTGGCCTGGAGGCTCCTGCTGCTAGTGCTGCTGTGGCCAGGAGGCTCCTGCTGCTACTGCTGCTGTGGCCTGGAGGCTCCTTCTGCTACTGCTGGAGCTCCGTGTCAGTGATTCGTACTGAACTTACTGAAGACACGTACATCCAGTACGTGAACTGAAGCCCTGTGTCAGTGATTTGTGAACGTACTGAAGACCTGACATCCAGTACGTGAACAAATCGCGGAGTGAACTGAAGCTCTGTGTCAGTGATTCGTACTGAAGGTACTGAAGGCACGTACATCCAGTACGTGAACGAATCGCGAGCTGACAGAGAGAGAGAGACACAGAACGGACCAAAGCCCTTGACTGGTCCTGAAAATGTTTATAACGTATAACTATCAAACACTCTGTACACTTTTTGATAATATTTTTATACTTTAAAGTTGATAATTATAATGTTGTAATGTGTCTAATATACAGAGATATAGTCTATTTTATTAATATTTTATTGATATTTTATTTTTTGCATTGCATGCTCTTTTTGCACATCTGTTTAGCTTATTTCACTAGATGTTTAACTGTGTGTACTTTTTTTTTTATGTTACACCTGTTTTGGCAATGTAAACGTATTGTAGCATCCTGGCCATTCCCAAGGGATTGTGGGAATATTCTTGTACAACATGTGTTTGTTGTTAGTTCTAGCTGGTTCTGCATTTTATTGAGTAGTTTTTATTCTTTGGCTTATATTTCAGTATTAGTCTACCCAGTGGTGACTTGGGTTATGTTTATGGAGGACAACCATGAGTAAAGGGAGTTTTGTCAGCAGTTAGTACCATAGGAAACTAGTTATATGGCATTGTGTCAGCTCACTGAGTATTGATTGATACATGTAGTTGTGGTGATGTACTGAATGACTTAATGAATGAATCATTTGTACGAATCTTTTTACGGAACTGATACTAATGATTCAATTCACTTACAAGAACTACTTCGCCCATCTCTAGATGAAAGGGAGTTAAAATGTTTTGCAAAGCATTAGAAAAGATTATTCATTTAACGACCAAAAAAAGAGAAAAGAAGTCAAACAAAAAAATAAGTCATGTTTACATTAAGTTCTTACTGTTTTAACTTGAATGCTCAATTACAAATATTTGAAAAAAAGAAAAATGTCAAACTTTTTTCATGCTTTAAGACAAATAAAAACACCCAAGAGAAAAATCCTGACACTGACTTTCATAATTCATGCATCAGAGGGTTAAGTTGACTCTGAGTACAGCAGTAGAGTGTAAATCTTACTGAGTTACACAGGGTTCAGTTCATCATCCTTTCTGGAAATTTTGCTGTATTTATATACAATTAATCCACTCATTGTGNCTGCTGCTGTGGCCTGGAGGCTCCTGCTGCTACTGCTGCTGCTGTGGCCTGGAGGCTCCTGCTGCTACTGCTGCTGCTGTGGCCAGGAGGCTCCTGCTGCTACTGCTGGTTCTGTGGCCTGGAGGCTCCTGCTGCTACTGCTGCTGCTGTGGCAGGGAGGCTCCTGCTGCTTCTGTGGCCTGGAGGCTCCTGCTGCCATTGCTGCTGTGGCCTGGAGGCTCCTGCTGCTAGTGCTGCTGTGGCCAGGAGGCTCCTGCTGCTATTGCTGCTGCTGTGGCCTGGAGGCTCCTGCTGCTATTGGTGCTGCTGTGGCCTGGAGGCTCCTGCTGCTATTGCTGCTGCTGTGGCCTGGAGGCTCCTGCTGCTATTGCTGCTGTGGCCTGGAGGCTCCTGCTGCTACTGCTGCTGCTGTGGCCTGGAGGCTCCTGCTGCTAGTGCTGCTGTGGCCAGGAGGCTCCTGCTGCTACTGCTGCTGTGGCCTGGAGGCTCCTTCTGCTACTGCTGGAGCTACGTGTCAGTGATTCGTTCTGAACTTACTGAAGACACGTACATCCAGTACGTGAACTGAAGCCCTGTGTCAGTGATTTGTGAACGTACTGAAGACACGTACATCCAGTACGTGAACAAATCGCGGAGTGAACTGAAGCTCTGTGTCGGTGATTCGTACTGAAGGTACTGAAGGCACGTACATCCAGTACGTGAACGAATCGCGAGCTGACAGAGAGAGAGAGAGACACAGAACGGACCAAAGCCCTTGACTGGTCCTGAAAATGTTTATAACGTATAACTATCAAACACTCTGTACACTTTTTGATAATATTTTTATACTTTAAAGTTGATAATTATAATGTTGTAATGTGTCTAATATACAGAGATATAGTCTATTTTATTAATATTTTATTGATATTTTATTTTTTGCATTGCATGCTCTTTTTGCACATCTGTTTAGCTTATTTCACTAGATGTTTAACTGTGTGTACATTTTTTTTTTATGTTACACCTGTTTTGGCAATGTATACGTATTGTAGCATCCTGGCCATTCCCAAGGGATTGTGGGAATATTCTTGTACAACATGTGTTTGTTGTTAGTTCTAGCTGGTTCTGCATTTTATTGAGTAGTTTTTATTCTTTGGCTTATATTTCAGTATAAGTCTACCCAGTGGTGACTTGGGTTATGTTTATGGAGGACAACCATGAGTAAAGGGAGTTTTGTCAGCAGTTAGTACCATAGGAAACTAGTTATATGGCATTGTGTCAGCTCACTGAGTATTGATTGATACATGTAGTTGTGGTGATGTACTGAATGACTTAATGAATGAATCATTTGTACGAATCTTTTTACGTAACTGATACTAATGATTCGATTCACTTACAAGAACTGCTTCGCCCATCTCTAGATGAAAGGGAGTTAAAATGTTTTGCAAAGCATTAGAAAAGATTATTCATTTAACGACCAAAAAAAGAGAAAAGAAGTCAAACAAAAAAATAAGTCATGTTTACATTAAGTTCTTACTGTTTTAACTTGAATGCTCAATTACAAATATTTGAAAAAAAGAAAAATGTCAAACTTTTTTCATGCTTTAAGACAAATAAAAACACCCAAGAGAAAAATCCTGACACTGACTTTCATAATTCATGCATCAGAGGGTTAAGTTGACTCTGAGTACAGCAGTAGAGTGTAAATCTTACTGAGTTACACAGGGTTCAGTTCATCATCCTTTCTGGAAATTTTGCTGTATTTATATACAATTAATCCACTCATTGTGGGTACTTCATCTTCTAATTTTGTGACGTGTTTCATGTCTTGTTGTTGAGTTTTCTGAATGTAAATCACTTTTGTCAACTGTTGTTGTTTATATATATATTTATATATATTTGTGTGTGTGTGTGTGTGTGTGTGTGTGAGACAGTACAGGTTAGAAAGCTCTCTCTCCCAGCAGCAGTGTGTACGGTGTGTCCTGAGGTTTGAATGATGGATGAATACTGCTGTGTCCTGCTCCTAAATGTTAAATTGGTATCTGATAGTTTTGCTTAGCAGGAAGATTTTTTTGGCAGTAGATAAAACATCAATCCAATTCCTTTTTTTTTTTTTGTAAGTTCTAAGCGTACAATAGACAGGGATGATTTAAATATGCTGATTTGAGCCTGAGGAGCAGGAAAGCAGAGTTCTGCTGTAGAAATCCTGATGAATCCACACAGGTAGCATGAACACTGAAAACTCCTGAAACACACCTGTAGATAATAGGGGACTTAATTCAACATGTCTGTGCCCTGTGCTTCCCTCAGTGCCCAGCTTCTTCTCTGCACCAGCAAAATGTGGTCAGACACGCCCCCATCCACTTTGCATCCACTTTGGAACCTGCACATTGGAGCTCAAATAGGGCCCATTGAATTCGTACTGTGCTCATTTTCATCCATTACACCAGTGCCAACAAGGCTCCAAGCACACAGTGGTTTCCCTAAATGACAGCCAAATAAAAAGCCCTTCCATGGCACGAGCTGGAAAACCCCCAGGAGCACGCCCAGATCAACCCATTATCAGCCTGAATTGATGGGCCTGAGCAGTGCCCCCCCCCCCTCTGCAAATGGCAGAACAGTCAAGGGTGCAGTTTGGCTTTCTCAGGGGGGTGTGAATAACGACCAGAAATATTAGCATGAAATTGTCGTCATTCAGGCTGAGGGACAGAAAATTGTGCCATGGAAACAAATCCTGACTCGCGTGCCCATAAGAATTGGACGTGTTGAAGAGAAAAACAGACAGTGATGCATGCGTGCCATCAGCAAGAGGCAAAACACAACCAATTGTGAGCTTATAACCCTACTGTGTGTAAAGCACTGTAGAGTGGAGCAAGTTTCCTGGGAATTTGTTGTTTGGGCAGAATGAGCCCCTGCTGCCTTTCTGCCAAAGGTTAGAGGCAGCCCACAACAAAAGAGAGAGATGCGGAGTGAAGAACTACAGAATCAGGAACAGACTCTTTATTTTACAGAGGTTAAAAGCTCATTCCAGGGAAGCATTGAGTAAGATTTGATGCTCAGGATATTTCCTCTACTCATTCATTTGTTCAGCTCAGAGGATGAAGAGAGCTGAATGAGGACAGTCATGTTCTGTTTCGTACCTGGACACAATAACCGACTGCCCTGCATGGGTACGTTTTTTAACTCTTAAATCCAGCTCTCTGTAAATGCAGAAACACAGCATGGAGCTCAACATAGCTGTGTAATGCAGAACATCTCAGTCTACTGAAAATACACATGTGCACCCGTGTGCTCCAAAGACCCCTGAGCTGCCCCCAAAACACCTGTGCGAGCCTTACTCATTTTAACCCTCAACAACACACTAAAAATAGTAAAATATGCTCTTGCCTATGAGTATTTTATTATTAAACAAGTTTCCATGCAAAATAACCAGTAAAAGTAAAATATGAGAATGGGGGGGGGGTCCATGTCGATAAACATACTAAACATTATGGGTCCAACAGTTCACTCCACCACAACAGGCAGATAAGAATCCACTACATGGTGAAAAACTGTATTCAAATGCGGTTTTTAATAGAGAAAATAATATTTAAATATTTTGCCAATGTGTTTATATCTTAAAGGGAAGGGACTTTCTCGAGGTCACTATCGACCTTTTGTTAGGCGCTGAAAAGAGCTTATCCTCAATCCTGGTGCTGCTTGATCTAAATGCAGCATTTGACCTAGTTGATCACAACATCCTGTTCGATTGCACCACTGGATGAGTGGCCTAAGTTTTAAACTGTTTCACATCATATTTAACAAAAAGGAGCTTCTGTGTGTCAGGGCACAATTTTTCCGTCACATTTTCAACAGTTCAGTTTGGTGTACCACAGGGGTCTGCTCTGGGGTCTGTTTCATTTTCTCTTTACATGCTGCCCCTGAACAGGATCAGCAGAGCAAGCTTTTACACTGTGTAAATGATGTTAAGGGCTGGATATCAATACATTTTTTTAAAGTTAAATGTGTAAAAAAACAGACATCCTTGTGATTGGCTACCAGCAATTGATACACAACCTGCTGCCATCTGCTGGTACTATGTTTTCAGATGTGAAGTGTTGCTACAAAGGCGTTTGGTTTGACAGCGGCCTTAAATTTGAATGGCATACAACAAAAATTGTACAATCTTGTTTTCATCACTTGAGAAACATTACCAAAATATGATTCATTTTAAGTCTAACGGGACACAGAAATGCTTACAGAAATACTTTTATATGCTTTTATATCCTAATGCCAAGATCATTGTAACAGTCTTTTCTCCTGCCTGAGCCAGAGACATCAGTCGCATACAGTTAGAACAAAACTCTGCAGCCAGACTTTTAACTAAAACCAGAAGTTAAGAGCACATAACCCTGTTTTTATCTTCTTTACACTGGCTCCCTGTATATTTTTGAATTGACTTTAAGATTTACTGCACACCTTTAAAGCTCTTCAGAGCCTTGCTCCTTCTTGGGTTTTAGACCTTTAAACACTTAATGAGCTGATGCGTCTGTTGAGGTCGTCAGGCAGAGGTTTTTAAATGCACCAGTGACTCATCTAAAAACAAAAGGAGACAAGGCTTTTGCTCTGAGGCTCTGGAGCAGTCTGCCAGATGTTATCAGGACTTCTGAATCTTCTGAAACTTCTGAAAGTTTTTATTTCCTTTATTTCAAAAATGTGTTTTACTGTGTTGTCATAATGTTTAGTATTTAATAATTCTTTCTATCTGATCTTGTCTTGATGCCTGGTTTAACAGGAAGTGCTTTCCTGGGAATTGTTGTTTCTAGCTGCCTGTCAAACACTGTAACTTTGTGTTTAACAAGTGCAAGTTTTTTAAAAGACTTCAAATGAAATTGCCTCAGAACTAAATCCACTTAACTGAAAATGCCAATTTAAATTATTTTTGAAACATTATTAACACCACTAAACACTGAAAGTGGTAACAAAAAGACATTACATTTGTCAAGACATCCAGGAGAACCATCCCCCATAATTACTGAAGCAATATAATTAATATGTCAAGTTAAATGGACTTAAGTTTTCATCTTCCGTTAATTTTTTTTAATGAGGTAACCAGTTTACTAGTATTTTTCAAGTAAACTCAACTTATCCAGGTTAACAGTGTATATAAATAAAGATTATTATCATTAATGTGAAGTTAGTACCTGGGAAATGAGCAGGATATGGTTTAGTTAGCATGTAGTTATGGAAACTAGAAACCTGACATTGAGTAACTAGACACTGATGGGAATCAAACGTGTTCCTCACTAAATGAGCTCATGCTAATTCTGTCTGTGATTTCTAACATTCTTCACTCCCATAAGGCTGTCAAATCAGCTTTCATCCTTTTGTATTTTGTTGTTGCCATCATACAGATGCCAAAAAGCAAATCTGTTTACAAATTTAAACTGTGTTTCATCATCAAGCCCAGAGGTCTTCAACAGGGGGTCAGGGGCCCTTAGGGGGTCTGTGGCAGTGATGCAGGGGGTCTCTGACTTTTTTGGTTGATTGGGCAATTTTTCCATATTTTCAAATAGTTGATAAGTTTATGCATGGCAGTGGCACTAATGAGCCAACACTTTTGTCTAAGTTGATGTTTGTGTCCGCAGCGCTGGGATGTCACTGGCATGAGGATTTTGTTGGTAGATGTGTTTTTTGTCACTGTGAGGATCTGAAGATAAGGGCCAGGACTGGTGGTATACTTTTGCATTTGTATTCTATTTGCGTGCACAAAAAGTGCCCAACCCTCATGGGTTCATAAGACACCAGAAATATTGCTGCAGTGTTTCACACAAAAACGTATAACAGTTACAGATTTATCTGATCTTTTCTCAGCTCAGTAGTCGAAACACTCTGCCTTCTCTCCCAGGCTTTGCAAATAAAATCTGCTGTGGCAACTCTTCCCCCAAACACAGCTCAAGTTTTTTAACGTTGTCCAACCAGAAAAAGTTAACATTAATCAAAGACATTTTCCTAAAAATAAATCCCTCGAGTCCTCATAGACTGGACAGCAAAACATACAGTGGATCTCAATGTCAGTGAAATCACAAACACACTTTGCCATTTCAGTCTTTCTCTGGGATGTCATTAGACCTACCAGCCTTTATGATGAGGGGTAAAGTTCCTGAGCGCAGCTGAGAACATAAAGATCTCTGTCTTCTGGTGAGATTGTACTTAGGACTCTGCATCATAACTATTCTTCATAAGACAATGTTTGTAATATGGGTTACATGATATAACAACAGACCATTTTTCTCTGAATTTAGTAAACCTAGGACACTTAATGTCCTGGATGACACAAAGTGATGTGTACAATAGTGCATGAGATTTTTCTGTGGTTTTAGGAATGTGATTAAAGTCTTCTTTGTGCTGTGTGAGCATAATTTGGGGCTTGTATTGTTGCTAATCTTTATTAATACTGTACCATGCCTTGTTTGTACATTATGTGTGAGCTGAATATTTTTCTCCTCTACTTTCAGATTCAGCTTTTTTGTCATGAAGAGAAGGCATCATTTGGTGATTTGTGCAAAGAGGGGGAGAAGCTATGAGATGCTGAAAGATCCGATAATTTTGTCAAATACCCTTTTTTTAATAAAACAAGAGAACAATTTTTTAAAACATTATTGTACATATGTTTGCTAATGTTCAGATTTTCAGTTTATCCTGTATTTTTTTGTTTTGTTTGTTTAAAGTGTTTTTTCTTCGCTAACCCTCTAACATCCAATTCTCTGTTTGTGCTTTTCTTCAGTTGAAAGTGCTTTTCTCTTACAAAACATGCAGTAAATTGTAAACAGCTCCAAATATTGAAAGTTCGAAGTATTCGAGAAAAAATGACCTCAAGCACATACTCACAGAACATTGTTTTACTGTTTCACGGTCAAGATAGGCAAAACAGTCCAGGCACTCATTTTAGGGCTCAGGTGTGTAAGGGGGGAAATAGACTGCATCCGTCTGTATTGCATCTCTGCTGCGGTGCGTGTTGACTGCGTTTGTCAACTCATACTGGCTGTGTGTTACGTCAGCCAGGCGCAGGGCTGACAGACAGTTGGTGTCGCGAGATCTAGGAGATCCCGTTCGCCTCACTTTATAGATAAGTCTGCCTTTATTCATATTGCACTGTAAAACCATAAATCTGCTTAATCCTAGCATTTATCCCCTCATTCTGTCATTTCATCCTTGAAGTCAAGCTAAATACAATCTAATTTTGGCACGGTTTGTTTTATTTTGAAAGTCACCGGCTCTTTTCGATAGTTTTCTGTCCCACTCGATCTTCCCTGTGCTGAATTTATGCATCACAGCTGGGTCGTCTGGCAGAAATAGGATTGCTGCGTTTCACTTGCGTTTTGCCGGCGTCGGCACACAGCCGGACCACAAGTGAACAGATGCAGTGTGGGTTGACACATTGACTTGAATGAATCCTAATTGATTTTTTGCCGTGATGCAGCGGAGACGGAACGCAAACGGATGCGGTATATTTTAAGAGTTTAAGGGTTCAACTGCAATGGGGCTTTTCAGTAAAATTACACTTTGGAGCCTGTTTCCTTAAGTTTCTTTTTTGGGTCGACTAAAATGCTGTTAACGTGCAAACCAGAGGCTGTAATGCAACAACACCTTTGTCTTTGACCCTAAACCTTGCAAACGGCCCCCAAGCACTTCAGCCCAGACATTCCAGAGGAAGGTGTTCTAATCCATAGTCCACCATTGTTACTGTTGCAAATGATGCAAAGGGGCAAGTTCTACTCTGGTTTTCCTTCTCGTGTCCAAGCTCCTGACCCTCTCTTCAAGGCTAAGCCAGGACACCCGAGGTTTCAGCAGAAACTCATTTCAGTGTTTCTGTGTGGTTTCTGTGACCTCAGTTTTTCTGTCAGAACCTCGAGCTCATGACCAGAGGTGAGGACTGGAATGTAGATCAACTGATAAACAGAGAGCTTTGGCTTCCAGATCAGACTCCTGTTCAAAAGAAGAGAAAACACGATTGTGGAGGATTAATGCTGTCAGTCGGCTGGTCATCAAATGATCTATATTTCTGAAAAACAAACAATAAAAGTTTGATGTTTGGCCCTCCAAATGTGCTGATAATGCTTAACGGCAGTTCATCATGTAAACTAGAAATACAGCACATTGACAGGGTGAGACACAGCCTCTTTCCTTTGAGATGTGGATAAAACTCCAGTTTGATGGAAATCTAACAGCTGGGACAAGGAGAGGGCAAGTATTCTGTCATTATGACTGCCAACAAGGCGACTGTGTGGGTCTGACTGAGATTATAATGCCACATGAGGTTAGGTTGATGCTTTTACGACAACGCTCAAAGAAGGCAGGTTGTTTCTGCAGAAAGCCTCTAACTGGTCTTCCATTAAAGTGAATGAAATTAGATGTTTCTTGGCTGGCTGTTAGCAGAGCTGAGAGAAGACCCTGACATTAATCTGTTTATCATTATGAATACATTTTGTTTTGTTGTTGTGCCAGGGCCTCCTGCTGTGCTTCACGCTGAGTGTTGAATGAAACATTGTACATAACAAAGTCGCCAGCTTTCTGCCCACCATCTGTGCGCCTGAATATTATTGATGTTTGATACCTGATGAATTAATCGGTTCAGAGCTGGAGTTTCTTCCAAGTAAAAACAAAATCTGAGACCATTCGAAGATTTTTGTGGTTTTGCTCAGGTTCAAAAGTGCAGAAGTTTCTTTCAAAATAAGAGAGAAATATTTTTCTTTTGTGCTGTCCATAAAGACTTCAAGAAAAACTTTCATCACTATATCTAAAGAGAACCATTGGAGATAGGGTTGAAAGCATTTGCATGAAACCCAGAAGTAACACAACATAGAACTACTGATGTACAAAACTAGAAAATGATCAGAGGCGTCAAATAGATAAGATGATCCTTTTTGCCCACAACAGGGACATTTACAAAATTCTAGCAGCAAAATAACTGAACGTCTTAGCATTTTCATGTTGAACCAACGCTTCACAAAATAATTGGCAACTTTGGTTGCCTCCACTGGCCATGCCCGTTAAGTTACACAAAAATAATTTCAAACTTTTTTTCGATATGTCCATGACACAAATACCTGATTCGAAGATGATCCAAAGAAATTATGAGACTAGTTCATTCATTAACATACCCTTTAAATCGTCAAAATTGGCCATTGGTCAACTAAAATTTCCTTCTGCTTAGAATTCACTATTGTTGGAATGAACTTTTTGGTAGGTCTAGGCATGCTGATAGTTCACAAAATTTTCAGAGCCGTAGCTAAAAAAAACCCCAATTCTTTTAGTTGTTGGGGAGTGTCATGGAGCATGTATCTGCAGGAAAAAAAAAGAAAGGTTCATGAGGTTTTCTCATTCATCCAGGTTGAGGGGGGGGGGGGTTAATAAGACTTGAAGCATGTTCAGAGTACACAATTTAGGTGTAAAAAAGGGGGAGAAAGAAAAATAATCCTTAAGATTCCAAATACAGTTAGAGGTTTATGTGGGGGTCACTTTTATCGCTGAGTTTGGTTTTTGCTACAGTTCATGGTTATTCGCTTTTGGTGCATATTCAGGGTACATGCAGTGTGTCCTTGGTGCATGTTTGGGGTTTGACTTTATCACCAATAAAGTCCAGTAGGGTCCTCAGCACTGCTGTTGTCAAGCACAGGCCTGAATAACCTTCTTACAATATGAGAAATAAGTGAAGAACCAAAATATATATACATATGCATGAACTGTGCACAGACCGATAACACAGGTACGGAAATGTGACCACAACTGTAAGACGGTATTGTTCATATTTAGGGGTGAGATGTACTGATAATTGCACCAGGAATACAAACTGCAATCGCTATGTTGTATGTTCAGAAAAAAGAGGGTTACATCACTGACAGGACTGAAAGTGTTACTGTTGGTTATGCAGTCGACTTGTGGCATCTCTGGGACAGACACAGAGGATGAAGGTGCCCCATCACTGAACAAGCTTTCCAGTGATTTTAAAGTCTCTTGAAAGGGCTGAGACATGTTGTCCATCAGAGACGACAGCTTGGCTATCATTCTCCTGGCAGTCTCCGCCTCCACAGGGTCCAGAGGGTCCAGAGGGTTCAGAGGTAGCCCAGGACTGAGCGCGACTCCCTCACTAGTCTGTTTCTGGGAAACATGTAGAACACAGTACAGGACCTCTCTGGATAATGACTCCATTTCTGTCTATGGTGGAACATCTGTTTCACTGTCTTTTGTGAAGATCTGCCCCTCACCTGTGCTGTGCCTCAGCAGGAACATGCCCCCCCCCCCTGTACACTGCTCACCCTCCAGCTGATGCTCTGCTGTCACTTCTTTCAAACTCCGGTCCTCTGTTCCTTGATGGACCCCTGTGGAGCTGTTCCTCCTGCTGTCACTGCTGAACTCGGGCTGCATTTTGTTCAGCTTCCAAGAAATGTAGCCTTCAATACTCTGAGCGTCGAAGTAAGGTTCCTGAGGAAGAAAGTCAAAATATAGAATAAAATAAATAGCATGAATAAAGTCACAGCAGCTCCCTAATAGAAGAGCACATCTTTCACAGGAACAGCCAGTAGTCATCATTTAGTGTCTAAGAGGGCGGGTCAACATGAAAGTTAATAACGAAACACACTATGCCCACACAGTCTGGCTGAATGCAGTAGAACATATGGAGATTCATCAAAAACATTAAATACAGTTGTACTTCAAGATCATTGAACTTGAATGACCCGCCGTCCATTTCTTTACAGGTTCTATGGACACTGAAGACTTTGGTAGTCAAATATCTGGAGCTGCACTGCAAAAACGGAAATCTAAGCAAGTCATTATGTCTTGTTTGTAGTAAAAATTATCTTATTGTTCTTAATTTGAGCCACATTCACCATACCAGGTCATAAAAATGTCTTATTTCAAGGTTTTTTAAGAGAAAAATGAGGTATGAATTGCTTGTAACAAGTTAAAAAAAATCTGCCAATGGGATAAGACGATTTCGTCCAGGGAGTTTCTTGAAATTAGAAAGATGTCTTTAAACAAGAATCTTTTATCTTATCCCATTGGCAGATTTTTTTTGACTTGTTACAAGCAATTTACACCTCATTTTTGTCTTTAAAAAAACTTGAAATGAGACATTTTTATGACCTTGTCTAGTAAATGTGGCTCAAATCAAGAATAGTAAGACAAATTTTATTAAAAATAAGACATTATGACTTGCTTAAATTTCAGTTTTTTTGCAGTGTGTGTACTGGGCCAGAAACCAGAAGTTTTAAGTATCATAGAACATGTAAATGAATGCATTTTAAAAGAAACCAGATCCAGTCAAACTGACACCAGGATCAAGGATGACACCAATTGAGGGCTTACTCTACATATCTGAGTCTGCATCGGGGGTTATTAAAATAATTGACAGTTTTGAGGATAGTAGTTTTTTAGCAGACAACAACAGCATAGTCACATATGAGAGGAAACAGCTGTGGTATAATTATTTTCCTGATTTGAAATAAAAAACAGGTGATGGATTGGTAGAGGGAACCCAGTCAGCCATAAACTCTATTCCAAATGGAACCAACCAAAGGGTCCAACCAAAGACCAAGGTGTTGAAATGTGTCAACTCTCTCAAGTGGAGCTCCATCACTTAACTTATCAAGCAGCTGAACTGAGTAGATAGACCATGATTTGCTCCAAACATCATACAACGTACAACATAACCATTTCATACAAAAACACATCTGTGGTTATTGAACCAGTGTTGTGCTGAATTACAATTTTGCTGCCAGTTAAACTGGACTCGTAATTGTCAGGACTGAAGTGGTAAATAGCAGTGTCATCATGAATATCACAGGATGAGCACAAATAGAGTAAAGTCATTAATAAAGACAGAAAAAAGAAGTGTATCTAATGCAGAACCTTGTGGAACACCTGTACCAATCAACATCCCATTAGAGTTTCAGCCACTGACACACACATATTGATGCCTGTTATACTCTTAAGATGGGCAGTGAGCTGTTCAAACCTGAGAGTCATTCAGTAAGATTAAGAGCCAGGTTTGTTTCTCTACTTGGTTGGGCTGGGGATGGTAGATGAGAACTGGTAGGACAAAACCAGGATTTAGTAACATCACAAGTTATGGACACGTCTCAGAGCACTGTAATAAAGCCTGCTGATAAACTACGATACAAACTTACAAGGTTCGATTTTCATCAGATTTCAAACAGCAGCACTACATAACTGTAGATAAAAACATTACCTTGCGTTGTGTCTGAGTCCTTTGACCAAAAGGGTCCCTTCAGTCCACTTCACACAGATTCTCCTCACAGTCCCTTTAATGTAAACTTTAAATGTCACTTCCATTGTGTACACTCACGGACAGCACCATTGAAATGTGTTGGAAGTCTTCATGTCTGACCAACGGCCCTTAGTCAGGAACATTGAGTTGGAGTCACCTCTTTGGCCACAGTGGCCTTCATTTATCAAATGTGAGTACAACCGAACAGGACTTTTTGTGTGTGTGTGTGTGAGAGAGAGAGGAAGGGATGAGACTTTAGGATAAAAAAAAGGTCATGTGACAATATCAATCAGCATGTCCAGTGATATAAACAATCTCAACATGTGTAATTGTGCACAAGTGATGCACTGATAGGTTGGGTTGACAACTTCAGTTGTAATAAAAATTTGAAATAAAAGAAATCCATTTAAATGTTAAAATGTTCTCCTTTATGCTTCATTAATGTGACAATGTGTGTTAATGTAATTGTTTTTATGTTTTTGTTTTCAGAATGGCTTCCAACAACCAAAGCCTGAAAGTAAAAGTTTTTGCAGTCAAGGAAGAGGGACAAGGTTACAAAGCGGCAAATCAGCACTTACAAACTGACTCCAATTATTTTAATGTGAACAGTGAGGCAGCAATTACTGACGAGAGGAGATTGTTTAAATTGATCACTTTTAATGAATTGGCTGATCGTGTCCAGAGGGGCAAATTTATGATTTTAAAAATGTGTAACGGGATAATAACTTCAGTTGTGGGCACTAAATTGCCATAATTTCAGTAAATTGGAGACAGTGGTAGCTTAACCAGTCTGCAATATGCATTCACCTCTTTACAAGAGCTCTGACAGGCATCGAATCCAAGCCATAGCAGACTTAGTCCTTCGAGAAAAGTCAACATTGCCCCAAGACGGAGGCATGTTTTTTTGGGCTGTATTTCAGTGACATTTTGGGGGAAGATGATGACCTGCTCCAAAGTTGTTTTCAGCCCTCAAGACACTTTCTTTTGGAGCTGTCAGAATCTGGAGCTCAGATCTAAAAGAGCACCCTGGCACTTCAATACAGTACCTGTGCCAGTGTTGGTGCTCTCTACAGTAAGATTTTGGCAACAGGTTTTTTCCAGAGAGGTTGGAGATACCTCAGGTGTCTCACAGTCCACAATAAGCAGAGTGACGCCAGACATGTTGGCAGGGATAAAATCACTTTCTACCCAGTACATACAGTTTCCTCATGATGATTTTATGAGATTGTTGAGTTAGCAAATTTGATAGGTGCTATTGATTTCACCCATGTGTGTCTGAAGTCACCATTGGTGAATGACTATACATACATCAGTCGTAAAAACTATCATGTTATCAACGTGCTGGTAATTTAAAATGAGCACACTTCTTACTTGGCGCTGTGGCGCTGGCTCAATGTCAAGCTGTGAAGCCACTGTCTGGAGGCCACAGGTGCCTGGCAATGAATCATCTGCAACAGTTAAATAAAACAAACTCTGCGACTGAAATTCAGTTGACAATATGACATGCATTCGAATGTAAGCAACCCCAGTGATCCAGGATTTAAAGTATATCCCATCATCTGCATTGGACATTGTAGCAAGTTCATTGATGTGCCCCCCCACATTGCTTATGCCTGAAGTGAAGGCGATTAATGCTGCCACTCACTGCTCAGCTTTGGTAAACGTCAGACTGGGATCTGGCTGCCTCCTCCTGTTTGGGTGAACCTTCTTTTCAAAGCTGCAACACACTCTTTTGTGGTGATCTTTAGCTCAGACCACTTTTTTTTTTTTTTTACCTGAATGTATATTAAGCTAATTAGGTTTCACATCACAAATGCATAAATTGAGATGTACATAGAGATGTATGATTGAAACATCCAAACCTCCGGAGGAGTTCTATTTTCCACACTGTGGAGTGCTGATGTTCTCATCTTTCAAATGTGGTTTTCTGGCTTCTTTTGATGCCATTCGTGAGGCTGACAAACAATAAGCTTTTGTACTTTTCAACCTCCTTTGTGATTGTTTCAATCCCAAGCTCTGAAAAGTTTCTCGTCTTTGCCACAGCATGTCTCTCAATGTTGTAAATTCTGTGGGTGAGGCCATGTACACCATGCAGATAAAGGAGTGTTTTATTTAAATGACAATTTTATTCAGCTGCCACATTAATCAACATCTGGTCAGGCGTACGCTGTGATTGGTCCAAATATGCAAGTTTGATAGATCACTTATGAAAGTTGCTGTAAGCTGATTTCTGCATCACTTACCATGTTGGATTAGATGGTTCAGTCTTGAGCGCCTTCTGAAGTTCTGGGTATTTAGAAAACCAAGAGCAAAGTGTCATATCATTCAGGATCGACAATGTATCTATTTATGATATAATGCCCCCAGTTTCCCAATCAAGCAGAACTCAAAGATAAACACCTTAATGTTGTTATGGTAGAACCTGTCTCCATTCACATTCCTCCTTGCTTATGAGTTCAGCACTGTATTCCAGCAGAAAGTCTCCATCAGTGACCAGAACAGAGGTGAAAATGCCTCGACCTTCATCACACGCAGAAAGTAGTAGAAAGTGGCAGAAAGTGAGAGAAAGTGAAGCGAGGGCGCAGGTCGCCTTAGTGGTTCAGGTCACGCCCCATCAGGTTCACCCGGGTTCAAGCCTGGCCTGCTGTCTGTTTTCTGGTATGCCATTCACCACTCTCTCCCCTTTCCTACACTTTCCACTGTCCTCTCTCTCTTTCTCTCTCTCTCTCTCTTTCTCTCTCTCTCTCTCTCTCTCTCTCTGTACATATATGCACATACACTCACTGGCAACTTTATTAGGTACACCTTGCTAGAACTGGGTTGGACCCCCCTCTTGCCTTCAAAACTGCCTTAATCCTTCGTGGCATAGATTCAACAAGGTACTGCCATATTGACATGATGGCATCATGAAGTTGCTGCAGATTTGTCGGCTTCACATCCATGATGTGAATCTCCTGTTCCACGACATCCCAAAGGTTCTCTATTGGAATTAGATCTGGTGACTGTGGAGGTCATTTGAATACAGTGACCTCATTGTCATGTTCAAGAAACCAGTCTGAGATGATTCAAGCTTCATGACATGGCACGCTATCCTGCTGGAAGTAGCCATCAGAAGATGGTTACACTGTGGTCATAAAGGGATGGACATGGTCAGCAACAATACTCAGGTAGGCTGTGGCGTTTAAACAATGCTCAGTTGGTACTTAGGGGCTCAAAGTGTGCCAAGAAAATATCCCCCACACCATTACACCACCACCATCAGCCTGCACTGTTGATGCAAGGCAGGATGGATCCATGCTTTCATGTTGTTTACACCAAATTCTGACCCTACCATCCGAATGTCCCAGCAGAAATCGAGACTCATCAGACTAGACAACATTTTTCCAATCTTTTATTGTCCAACTTTGGTGAGCCTATGCAAATTGTAGTCTCAGTGTCCTGTTCTTAGCTGACAGGAGTGACCCCCGGTGTGGTCTTCTGCTGCTGTAGCCCATCTTCCAGTTGTAACGAGTGGTTATTTGAGTTACTGTTGCCTTTCTATCAGCTCGAACCAGTCGGGCCATTCTCCTCTGACCTCTGGCATCAATAAGGCATTTTTGCCCACAGAACTGCCTCTCATTTGATATTTTCTCTTTCAGACCATTCTCTGTAAACCCTAGAGATGGTTGTGTGTGACAATCCCAGCAGATCAGCAGTTTCTGAAATACTCAGACCAGCCCGGTGGCCGATGAACGTATATCACACTATCACACTATCACACTATCACAGCCCCAAGGGTGATGAATGAACAAATCCTCTCAGGACAGGATGAACTACCTCAGCTGATGTCACTCAGTGATCTTCACACAAGTTCATTCATGCAGGTTACATTAGAAATGTCCACAGGTTGTATAGGTTATAGAGGACAAGTTGTACCAGTGCTGCTTCCCAGCAGCATTCATTTGCCACATTCTTGATGTCTTCCTGAAGAGTTTCCTCATTAAAACAGTCAACCTACTTTCCAAAAGTTTAACTTTCACAGCTTGTGCTGGAACACCACCTGTCACATCAGAATGAGGATAAGTCTGCACCACACACACACACACACACACACACACACACACACACACACATCAGCCACAGCTGCTCATAATACAAGTGAGGTGCATACTATTAGTTTAATTGAGTGAGAGGTGCTTGAGCTTGTCTAAACTTGTTCTTATTGGTCCCTTGCTGCTCAGAGGACAGGGGTGTGTGTGGGGGGGTTGACAGAAATCTTAAAGAATTGTCTGCTGCTTTTCAGTGAGAACATGACAGATCATCAATATTAATTTCCAAAGGAACTAATTGTGTTAAAGTACCATGAGTCATCCTTAAATGTGTTTGTGATGATAAGAATGGTTAATAGGTTAAGCCACAAGGTGGCGCTGAGATAATGTTCATGTTAGACCACACAAATAGAAGAAGACCCTGATATTGACTGTATGTTACTTACCTACTGCAAGTGCACATTAATGAGAAATTCAACATACCCACATTTCTTTCATGTTGTAAAGAAAAACAACAGTAATGATCTTTTTTTTCGTATAACCCCAATTTTTGAATTTCATTTTACTAATTTTATCATTTTATTAATATTCAATATATTATTATTTCAGTTAAATGACATTGTTGGCAAGTATCTGAATTTGCACACTCCTATTTTATATTTTGTCTCTTTGATGCTCATGCTCTGATTAGAAATAAATAAATCAGATGTTACTTGCCAGTTACTCAGTACTTGGGTAGTTTTTTGACTAAATACTTACTCTTACACAAGTCATTATTTGAAGGACTACTTTTTACTTTCACTTGAGACATTTTATTCTTAAGTAAAATTACTCTTGCTTGAGTACAACATTTGGCTAACATACCCACCTCTGAACAAATTCAAAACCAAATCAACAGAAAGCACCTGAAGCGCAGGAATCAAAGGCTCACAGAACTTAAAGGCCTTGTGACGGTGCCAGAGCTTGTTCTTCATGCAGAGATATGTTGAGGACCAAATATCCTCCATGAGGTTTTATTGCCAAGAATGTTTGTCCTGAAGCAGAGGTGGGATAATTGTGTTGAAAATGACATTGGAACCCACAAATAGGATCTTGGTGTAGCCCCCCCACCTCAACTGGTGAATGATTCCAAATGAGAGGACCCTGATAACTAAAGGCTTGAACCTCCCATACTACTTTTAGAGACCATAAGCACAATGAGCAGGCCTGTGTGCTGTGAGCGCAGTAAGCTAGACAGATAGTACAGAACGCTGAGCTCAAGAACAATGACTTCAGTCTTTTCTGAGTTTAGCAGGAAGACATTTCTGCGTATCCAGGTCCTGACATCTTTGAGGCATGTTTCAACTTTAGATATAGGGCTGGTTTCTCCTGGCTCCATCGGTAAGTACAGCTGAATATCATTCGCATTACAATGAAAATTTATGGAGTGCTTCCTTTTTATAGTGCAGTGAGTAGTAATAGATGCCTGGCATCTCTCACCACCCTGATGAAGGTTTATTTAGCTTTTTTAAAACTCTTCCTGTCCACATCTCTGAACACATCCTCCTTTTTCTGCCTCAACTGTCTAAGTTTTGCTGTGAACCAGGGCTTGTCATTGTTGTAGCTCACCGTAGTGCATCAGCAGAAGTTGATGTATGAAGTCACAGCCTCCGTGTACTCATCCAGACGGTTAGTGGCAGATCTGAAAATATTCCAGTCAGTGCAGTCTAAGCACGCCTTTAATTCCTCTATGGCTTCACTGGTCCACTGCTTTGATGTCCTCACCACAGGTTTGCAGAGCTTTCATTTCTGCTTGTCTGCACACTGGATTCTCCCTGAAGAACATCAAGTGTCTTTGCAACTGGGCTCATTGTCTTTGCATACTCCGTAAGAAATCCAAGTTCCAATGGAGTAAATCGGTACAAAGAAGAAAATCACAAAACAAAACAGGGAACATTTAAATTCTTGACGTAGCACTAGCAGCTGGAGGAACTTTTCATAAAAAAAGGACAAATATTTTCACCTGAGACTTTTAGTATTAAAGCCGTGTTGCTACAAGTCACATACATAGTAAGTATAGGGGCTGCATATTGACAAAGTGCACACAAGTGTTTGACAATATTCAGAGTAGAAACCCGTGACTTAATCTTTTTTTGGAAGGCAGCAGCTGTAATGCTGCTCCTAGATGTAGCTCTTTCAGTCCCTCTCTGACCCCTCCCCTCTCCTGTCAGTCCACTTAAATAAAGGCAGCTGGGGCCCTTTGTCGGTCTTTTTCCTGCTGCATGTGAAGCTCTGCCCAGTTGGGATCTCCCTGAATACTCGCAGTCTTTAGCTTCATTTGGCTCTCCAGCTCCAAGATGGTGAGTAGCTGGTAAGGTGATGTGATAACCCCAGTCATGATCTGAGGTTAGTTTTAACAGCAGTGTATCTCTTTGCAGATGCTGCCCCCCCCCCCTCTTTTTTTCCCTCATTAATTTTGGCATCTTGTCCCCAGTGAGTTCCTTTGTTTGACATTGTGTTTCTTTTGGTATTGGTTGCTTTGCTTTTGATCAGAGGTCCTCAACAGGGAGTCCCTGGAGGCACTGCAGGGGGTCTGTGACATTTTGGTTGATTAGGCTTTTTTCATATACTGTATGTACACTGCTCAAAAAAAAAGAGGGAAGACTTAAACAACACATCTTTGATCTCAATTAATGAATTATTTCAGTTGAAAATCTTTATTCAATATACAGTAGAGTGTGTTGAGAACAAAATAACATAAAACGATCAATGTAAAGCAAAATTATTATCCCATGGAGTTCTGGATTCAGAGCCATTCTCAAAATAAAGTGGAAAATCTCATTGCAGGCTGACCCAACATGAGCAAAAATTCTTCAAGACAAGTCAAAATGAGGCTCAGTAGTGTGTGTGGCCTTCATGTTCCTGTTTGACCTCCCTACAACGCCTGGGCATGCTTCTGATGAGGTGGTGGATGTAATCCTGAGGGATCGCCCCCAGACTTGGATTAGCATCAGTCAAGTCCTGGACAGTCTGTAGTGCAACATAGCTGGTGGATGGAATGAGACATGGTGTCCCAGATTTTCTCAATGGGATTCAGGTCTGAAGAACGGGCAGGTCAGTCCATGGCATCAGTACCTTCATGATGGAGGAACTGTTGACACACTATAGCCACATGAACCCTGGCAGAAGGAACCCGGGCCCACTGCACCAGTATATGGTCTCACAATAGGTCAGAGGATCTCATCCCGATACCTAATGGCAGTCAGAGTACCACTGGCTAGCACATGAAGGGCTGTGCAGCTATCCAGAGAAATGCCTCCCTACATCATTACTGACCCACTGCCAAACTGGTCATGCTGGAGGATGTTGCAGGCAGAATAATGTTCTCCATGGCGTCTCCAGACTCTGTCATGTCTGTTACATGTGCTCAATGTGAACCTGCTCTCATCTGTGAAGATTACAGGGCACCAATGGCCAATCTGCCAATATTGGTGTTCTCTGGCTAATGCCAATCACCCTGCACCATCTTGGGCTGTAAGAACAGGCCCCACTTGTGAATGTTGGGCCCTCATACCTTTGTGGAGTCTGTTCCTGACAGTTTGAGCAGAAACATGCATATAAGTGGTCCTCTGGAGGTCATTTTCCAAGGGCTCTGGCAGTGCGCCTTCTGCTCCTTCTGGCACAGAGGAGGAGGTAGTGGTCCTGCTCTTGGCTTGTTGCCCACCTACGGCCCCTTCATGTCTCCTGGTGTACTGGCCTGTCTGCTGGTATCTCCTCTATGCTCTGGACACTGTGCTGAGGGAGTGTAAACTTTTGGGCACAACTGTACTTGGAGTTACATTGTGTTTTTTAAGTTTTACATTCATTCATTCATTTATTCATTCATTCATTTATTTATTTATATTTTCAGCAGTGTATTGTAAAATAATTGACAATGCATTTATTTATGCATGGCAGTGGCACTATTCAGCCACCACTTTTGTTTCCACATTTATAAAATGTCAATCTATTATCGAAAGTCATACATTTGACAGACAGTGTTGATATTTGCATTGGTTTTCAAATGAACCTCGATATTATCTGAATAGCTTTGCATTGAGAGAAGGTCCTGGCTAACTTTAGAGATGTTGTCAAGATAACCACAGGGGGAAGGTCTTGCAAATTGATGCAACAGAGAAATTCGAATGAGATTGCCCTGGACCATGAGACATGTTAAAAAAAATGCGGGTAAACCAAAGTTAGTTATGGATGTCAGAGTGGCATGCTGTCAAACTGCGGGAACAATTTCATCAACTGTGTCTCTAAAAAGAGGGAGAAGGGACTTTTCTTCAAAGTGATTGTGTCAAGTTGTCAGTCCTCTCCTCAGTCAAGTTATCATCTCAGTTCTCAGTATCTGTCTTGGCTTCACGCTGTGACTGTCAGTTGTCACCAGTTCTGGGGGGGGTTTGCGTCCAAGCTTTTCAGCTCGCTTTTTGTCTGAAGGCATCTTGAAAAATCTTTAAAACAACTTACCCTTCTTGGTCTGGTCCAGGGAAGGATGGAGTGTTGGGTTAAAGCACCAGGTCAATATTGACTTGAGGTTTGACTAAGACTCAGGAAGTGACTGACTCAGTAATAGTTTGGAGTCAGGAAGTCTTTCTGCTTACAGCAACTGCCTTAAACATGAATTTTCATGTCAGTGATACTTTCAATTCATCACACCACAGAAAATGTCTCTTACTTTATAATAAAGACTCCTATCACACCTTAAAGTGGTTGTTGGGGTAGATGAGAGCTGGAGCTGACAGAGGTTTGGTGAGGTGGAGAGTGAGTGGTAGTGGAACAGCAGGATTCATTTTCGGGACTTTACTGAAGCAGAAAGTGTTACTTAAGTGCTAAAGTGGTGTTTCTGGAGATCAGACGAAATAATAAAAAAAAGTAACAAATGATCGATTTAATTTTCCTCCAAATTAGCATCTTCTTATACAACTTAACAAACTAAGATCATCTAATATGAATGCCATGTTAACCCAGCTCATACCATGCAATAGACTAAAAACATTGTTACTGTACATGTGCTGCTAACTGTTGCATTGGTTATTGTGCCACCTCACAGCACAAAGGTTGCAAGTTTGAACTCTGTTTTGGACCCTGCGGTGGGTTCTCCCCGGGTACTCCAGCATCCTCTCACAGTCCACAAACATGCTCACTAGGTTAAAAAAAAAAAAAAAAGGAAAAAAAAAAAAAAAAAAAGAACAACAGCTCTGCAGATAACAGCTTTTCTGAGTCATAAATTCTGGATTACAGTGTGGATAAATAGCCAGAGCTGTTTATAGCTCCAGAAACAGCCAGCAGGGCGCAGCATGGTGAGGCAGTGACGGTGTGGGCCTTTTAATAACCCTGTTATTTAAGGAGATGAGCTCGTTACAGACCCGGAGAAGATTATACTGGGCCTCATTCAATTCACCATATTTTGACTCCTAGGAGGGTGCTTTATACACTGCCTGCCAAAAAGAAAAAAGAAAAAAAAACAGGTGGAGACACTGTAGTGCCGTTTTGTGGATGGAGTCCACATGTTGGCCAAAGGACAGGCAGGTGTCAATTTCTGTGAGATATTTAAAACTCTCCACCTGTTCCACAGACAGTCTGTGGATCTTCAGGGGTTGGAAAAGATCTGGGCTTTTCCCTGAGGATCCACAGGATCCATTTCTTCCTGGAAGGTGGTAGTTCCCCACCATCCTTCCAGTTTTCACAAATGCGTTGGACAGTTCTTAACCCAACGTTAGTAGATCCTGCATTAATCTCCTTTGATGTTTTCTCTGCTTGATGCCAATGATTTGACCCTTCTTAAACAGACTGACATCTTTCATGACCACAGGATGTGTCTTTCTCCATGGTTGTTTAAGAAATGAGAAGTTACTCAATTCATCAACTGGGGTTAAATATCTTGTTTCAAGCTGAAAGATAATCACCCATGCAGTAATTATCCAATAAGAGGCTTGTACCTGATGCTTAGTGAAGCAAATAGCCAGGTGGGGCCTTTTTTTGCTAGTAAGTGTTTCTTTATATATAATCTGACATGCTGTGTTAGTATCAAACACTTGGGCTGGGCTGGTTTCTTTACCTAGAAGTCACAAACAGAAGTAGTGGTGAAATCTTCCAACGAGTTGAAATGAGAGCCGATCATCATTCTGTTTTGTCCCCTTAAAGTACTTTTTTACAACTGTCTGAACGTTGGTTGTTTCAAGCCACAGTACACAACAGTAATCCTCATTCAAATGGTGTAACTGCTATTTCTGATCTTGTCTCAGGTGTAAACATAAAACCCTTTGATTTGTTACAGATACAGATGGAAAAGTTAGCCATTGCTCAAATTATGTTGTACTTGGCAAACTATCAGTATCATATCTGAACCACTATTCTTTAACTTTCACATAATCCATAATGATTTGTATAATATCATACTTTAATGATTTTTTTCTTGCTGGAAATCGATAGCAGCAGAAGCTGGTTTTCTTCCTGGGCACTGAGCCACAGCATTTCTCTAATCCTTTTAGGTTTTTATAAAAGAAGGATCCAAGTCCTCAGCTCCACTAAATATTGTATAACTGGCAATGTTATCATGTCTCTCATTTTCACTGCAATCAATCTTAATGAGCTCATTTTATTCCTCAAACTGTATCATTCTTTTGCTACCATACACAGAAAGACTAAATAAATAACATAGAAAACACAAAAGTAAGCCACTGGATCAGTGAGTCCCAGGGGTCATCAAACAGTGACAGAAGTGCTCAGTAAAAGTGATGGGTGAATCATCTCTTTGACATAAGAGGGAAAGAAACACCAGGAATGTTGCACAGATCAGGGGAAGGGTGAAGTAATCCACCTACTTTCTCAAACACCACAAAGAGCAGAAACAGGGTTAACTGTTGTTGTTTGGCCTCATGGTGTTCTCAAGTCTATTCTAGATTTATTTTAAATAAACAATGTAACTTTTGGTGTTGAAGTAAGAATTCAACTTCATAAAAACAGGATCCTGAAATCCATCCTTGAATTAGCTGTTTTTCCAGGTGATTTCAAAATGTTCTTTATCCTTTTGAATCTCGAAGTCCCCTGCGAGAGCAAAATAAACACTTGTTTTTAAACGACTGGCACTTTCAAACCATTAGCCCAATCTAAAATCTGAAAAACTGTGGCATAATTGTCAGATTCTCAAATTTCCAATGGTACCTCAATGTGTCACTGGTGGTGTTAGCAACATGTGTAAATGTGCCAGAAACAGGGGTGCAAACTTGTCTCCGGAAAAAAAAGGTGACACCCCCCCACACACACACACACACACTCAAAATACACTATGCACCTTGTTCCAAATTATTATGCAAATTTTATTTAAGTGTCATAAAGAATACTCTTTTTTGTTTTCCAATTAAACTTATGGATAGTATCGTATCTCAGGGCCCTTTGGATCACTGATATCAATTTCAGACACCTGTGATGATTATTTTACCAGGTGAGTCCATTTAAAGGAAAAACTGTCAAAGGAGGATGTTCTACATTATTTAGCGCAGCATCATTTTCAAGCAAAATGGGAAAGGAAAGGATGTCTCTGTTGCCAAAAGCATGTAATAGTTGAATGCCTTGGACAAGGTATGAAAACGTTGGGTATTTCATAGAATCTTAACTGTGATTTGTAGCTGATTCAGAGCACACACAGGTTCCTGCAGATAAAGGCACAAAGAGGAAAATTTCTGCTAGACAAATACATTGAATCTTAATTCAGAACAGCTGCTAAAATGCCATTACAAAGCAGCAAACAGGTATTGGAAGCTGCTGGTGCCTCTCGTGTCCCGCAACCATCAAGGAGTAGGATCGTCCAGAGTTGTGCAGTTATGCGTAAAGCTTCTAATTGTGCCCAGAGATACATGATGACTCTTTTTCAAACAGTCTTATTCGCTGATGGGTGCCGTGCAACCCTGAATGGTCCAAATGGATGGAGTAGTGGATGGTTGGTGGATGTAAACCATGTCATAATGACAGCAAAGAGGCAGACAAGTCATGTTTTGAGCTGGAAATACAGGGAAAGAGCTGTTCAGCCCGTTTAAGGGTCTATGAAGGTGTGGAAATGACCTCTGAAAAATAATGTGGGGTCTGGGGTGTTTCTGAATGATTGCTTTCTACCATGATGACGTTAAAGGGAAGTTTTTCCTTGCCACTGTAACTTGCTAAAAGCTGCTGCAAAGTGCTGCACTCATGGTGGATCAAGATGAGATAACACTCCTTATCCTGTCTTGATGTTGGGTCTCTGTTAATAAAATAACTAAATACTCTAACATTAACAGGTATTAACCTGCAAATGTTTTGTAAAGTGTCTTGAGATAACGTTTGTTATGATTTGGCGCTATATAAATAAAGATTGATTGATTGATTGATTGATACACAAAAGAAGAACTGTACTATCCTAAACAAAATCATCTTCATGCTGTTAGGAATACCTCTGCATCATTAGCTGCTGCTGTGGGCATAAAAAGAGAGAAACTCATGGTGTGGCCCCCATTTTCTCCTGACTTCAACCCCATTGAGAACCTTTAAGCAAAAGATCAATGAGGGTGGGAGGCAGTTCGCATCAAAACAGCAGCTCTGTGAGGCTATTCTGACATCCTGCAAAGAAATTCAAGCAGAAACTCTTCAAACCTCATGAGTTCAATGAATGCAAGAATTGTGAAGCTGCTATCAAGAAACGGGATCCTATGTAAAAATGTAACTTGGCCTGCTAAGATGTATTTGATTGAAATAACTTTTGATTTCAGTAAATATGACCTCCTTATGCTGTAAATTCAACAAATGACCTTTCTCTGTCCTTAACGACTTATGAAATGCTCTGGCACTCTATTGTGCGTAATAATTTGGAACATGGCATTTTAAGTTTTTTCAGTTTAAAAGAATTACCCTTATCATTTGGAGGTTTGTTCAATAACATCTGAATTATACTCTGACAGCTGATTGTTTGAAAACTGAGTTGATTGTCATTTGTGTTGATTTTCAAGGGAAATCAGAAAAAAACACATTATTTGCATAATAATCTGGAACGCAGTGTAATGAAGACTACATGATGAGCACAAACAGGTTGATATGATTCTTTTTTTCTTTGCAGCAAAACGTACAGTCCCACAGCACAACAGCTGAATATGATGCTGTGTGGTTATGGTTGTGTCTGAACGTGTTTACAAAGAATGAATGAATGAATGACGGATAAAAACATACAAATACATCAATTGTCCCATGTTACAGATTTTATCCCTTTTTTATTTCATTTTTAGCCCTTTTCTGTATTGTGTTTTATTTAGGCTATTGAAACCCCAGTCATTTTCAGTAGTATAGAAAATTCCAACACTTCTGAATGCACCACCCCCATGTTACTGGGTGTTTCAAAGAAGCTCAAACCTCTGCGAGGCTAAAAATAGGCCACCCTGCAGCTGTAATTTTGGGTCTTTGCTAAGTTTCAAGGTAGCTCTGACTAAATAATCCTCTGTTGCAGAAGTAAAACCAATGATAGTCATTGTCCACAGCACTTCTCAAAAGTAATTTTGGCAAATAGCTGTTGTTCCCCTCTTTTCAAAGCAAATTGACATTGTTGTGCCACTTGCTCCTGAAGAGTAAGTGGTTAAATAGCTGTTAGAGCGGACAGAAAACGCAGTACTCTGACGAAGCAGCACCTTTTAACCGACAGAGACAAGTGCATCATCAAAACAATGACAAAAAACTACCTTGTACGTCACTCAAACAAGCTTGGAAAGTTGCAGCAGAGCAACTTGAAATCATGACAGCTGGGCTCACGTGGCAGACTAAGACCCCTCACACCTAAAAAATATTTTTATTGCAGATAAGCATTAATCACAGAAACAATCTATTTTGGATCAAAAAAGAGTGAATTTCTACAAAAGGTGAAAAGTTTGCACCTCTGCAGAAAAGACAAGAGAACTTCATCAGCATTGCTTTGACTCTCATGTCTTTGACACTTTGTGGAAAATAAATTGTTTCTTTCAGCTAAACTCTGAAAAGAAATCCAAATAATTCCATGCTTTCTTGTTTTCAGTGAGCCCTGAATAATTGACATAGACCTTGTGATCAGGCTTTAAAACACAAACTGCTTTCAGATTGACACCATGCCTCTTCAATGTAGACTGAAAACCAGTGATCATCAACTGGCGGCCCGTGGGCTAAATCTGGCCCAGGAAACCGTCCAATCTAGCCTGCAGATTGATTGACCGCGGTGTAGGCGATAGGAGCCTGACTCATAACGGCTAAAAATGCCTTAAGTTTTGCAATGACATGGAAAAATATCTGAACAATAAACATCAAATAACAATGTTATGCCAAAATTTGATTTTCATTTTATTTTTATTTAATTTCTATTGAGGGGTCTCTAAGGGGACTGTCCGGTAAAATTCTGGGCTTCTGATAAATATAGTTGGTGACCCCTGCTGTAAATGGTGCAATAATTTGTAACAGCAGTGACTGTTAACGGTTTCCAAGATTAAAAACCTTGTAATAACGATGTTATAAATATCTTAATTGGTCCCTGCCATCCTCATTTGGTAGGTGGCAGAAAAGCCCCATGTGTCTCAGCTCAAAGCTGTTTTGGCGAGCAGCATCCACCAGCTTTAGAAGACTTAACTTTAAAAGTTCCTCCATTCTCTTCTCTGTAATAACCACCCGAAACAAACACATGCTGCTCTGACTTGTAAAATCTTCAAGGGATTTTGGGCTATGGTAGATTTGATAGGTGGTAAGAACATGTTGATTATGTTACCTAAAACTGCACCCATGGCACCTAACTGGTAAATGGTGAGTGAGGCAGTACTTTAAGTGCTATGTTACAGTCTCTGAGCTGTCATATTGAGATCCAGTTCCTGTTGAAAATAGATAAGAAATGGTTCATTCCATCAACATCATTAGCCTCTAATCTTAACCCTTTCCTCATCAATTCTTTACATTACACCTGAGCAGACAGACCTTGCACTGGCTATTCTGCCCCAGCTAGTTTAGCTTAGTTTTGCAGATAGGTAACTGTTCCCTGAGAAAAATCTGGTCCAGGATTTTCTGCGCGACGTTTTACTTCAGGAGCTGTAAAACTGGGCACACAGAAAAATTTAAATTACTCTCCCACAAGAGATTCAGATTCAATGCAGTTAAATTGTTGTACACCTCCTAATGTACCAAAAACAATATAGAAGACATAGTACCAGCTCAATGCTGTTGTATACAGAAAATAGCATTAATATGCTAGAAGTTATTATACAACTTATATAGATTTCCATGTATAGATTTTAAAAAGAACTTTAACTTTCATCACGGACAGGTCACAATAACTTTTAGTGAAGAGTACTACTTAAAACTCAAAAATATCAAAATACTAACAGGTACATTTTTCTGAAGAGGAAGTACAGGCTGTTTTTGAATTTGCATGCTATGCTAGCAGTGCGTACTGATTTGTCCAATATGCAGTATGCAGTATGCAGTATGTGAACAAATGCGAAATTTGCAGTATGCCAAAAATACCCGAATGGCCTACTGATCACCACAGGAAAACTTCTCAGAATGCATTGGACTAGACTACCTGGCACACTGTTTCCCACAATGCAAAGCCCCTGGCCGTAGGTCTGAATTGAAAACTGATTAAAAATGACGGAAACCGGATAACGTTTTGACGAAGCAGCGGAACAATTCAAGTGTAAGCGCTAAAACATCTTTTAGGTAGGGTACTTAAATTGTATACATTTTCCTATAAACGTATTTGAAATCATACCTGCATTATCAGAAGCAGTTTTTCCATGATCTCTAAATATAAAAACTCAATCGACTCCAGATTATTTTCAATGAATAACATGGTATGATATTAAAAATCAAATATGATGAATACATACATACATACACATTTCAAAACAGACAAACAAAAGATCAGAGGTTCCCCTGGTAAAACTAATGCAGTTTTCAGTGCTATAATCATTTGTAATAACTGCAGAGGACGTCTGTGTTTTAACCCTGTTCTGTGTGTTAAATTTGCGACTTTTCAAACCTGAAAATTACTACTTTTTCCTCCAAAATTTAGAGGTTTCTTTCAAGAGAATTTATTGATTTAATATTTTTTAAGTTGCCTGAATATATAATAATTTAATAATAATAAATTATTATAAAGTCAAGAAAAAACCCCATCAGCTTTCATTCTGGATTCCTCCAACTGGAAACCAGAGCAAACTACAAAAAAGACCAAACAGAACTGTCATACTACATACTACATTCAAATACAATGTGCAGTATGCAGTGCCTACTACATACTGCATTAGAAAGTAGTATGTAGTAGGCAAATTCAAAAACAGCCACAGGCTCATGGCTGACTTCAGGATAACTACGGCAAGCTCAAGGTTCCAAACAACTTGAAGTATTGTTGGGTGGGCTACTTCAGTCAATATAGTACAACAAAACAAAACATTGATGTCACTGGATGCTCAGTTTTTACTCACTTTATTGCTTTATGTGAGTGATCTAAATCCATCAACCAAATTCATATTTATTCACTGAGGAACTCAATACAATGTTGACATAGAAAACCTCTAAAGCTACTTTCTGACAGAAAATTCTCAGGAGGAACTGATAAAATTGATAATGAATCGGATTGAAAAGCAGAATTTGGGGAGTATTGGTATCAATAAAATCTCATCAATACCCATTCCTGGTAGGGACCCATAAATTATAGCTAACACATTCATACCCATCCTCACTGCACTAACCGACAGTGAGAGCAATTTGGGGATCACTATCTTACTCAAGGACACTTTGGCATGTGACTGCAGGAGTTAGAATCAAGTCTTCAGCCTTCTGACTGGGTGACAAACACCACCACTGAGTCAAAGCCGTCTATGAGAGCGTAAACACGTATGCGTTTGTTTGATTTTTTGAATAAATAGCTGTTTTTTTCTGTATCATTTCTAATCCAAGCTCCCTCCTCCCTCAGCCTATTAGGTCTCCATCTCTTGACTGCAGTAACTCGTCTACAATGTGTGGGAGGCCAGTGAGAAAAGTCGTCTCCTCAGCTCTGCTGCATTCCACCTCTCATTCTCTCTGTGTGTTCGTGTCCCTTGAGATTAAGCAGTCATGAATCCAGGGCATTTATTAGCACACCATGTGTGGAAATATACGCCTGTGTAATTGGACAAGAGCGTGCTTTCTCAATCAGCCGCCATGGTAATATCAGGCCGCGCGTGATGAAGGGCATGCTAACATTTTGAACTGTCAATCAGCTGCTTTGTTAATATTTCTGTTGTAAGATATTGAGGGCACCAGGGATCATAGTTCTCCTCTGATCCAATGCAGGCCATGCACAAAACAACATGCTTGAGACTAATTATTTCTAATTGCATAATAATGCTTGAATGAACCCTGTTTATTGAGCCTTCAAGAAAAAGCATGAATCTGAAGGATAGTATTATGCATGTGCACATAAATATACACATAAAATGGTAAGAGGTTTAAACTGCAGATCAAAGCCTGCAGATACTCCCACGAGCTGTGTTTCAACATGCTAAGACGCCTGCCCACCAATTGTATGTACACGTTTAATTTGCATATTTAAATCTGCCTTTAATCGCAAACGCAGAGAAGAGAGCATATGTTGGAGTATTTTGCATACGTTTGCTTAATTCCCTGTGGTTCATTGTATGGGAAGGAAGGACAGAGAAAAATGACACTGAGGAAGAGTGGGCGCTGTGTGTGGAGCTGAAGAAGGACGTATGGTGGGGATCAGAGGAAGAGCCAAGGTGGGCTGTAATTGATGTATTTGTGTCTCTGGAAGCTAAAGAATTCCACCACAGTTGATCTCGTTTGGCACTCTTCCAGAGAACAGGAGATCCACACAAGATGGGATTCAAAGACGCTGTTTGATCCATGCGCACACACTCAGACACACACATGAATACAGAGATATGTACTGTATATTCATTCACTATATGCTTTTATCCCACCGTGTCATAGAACATCTATGGATCTATTTTTAATTAGTTTCCTTCTTTCAAACACTTTACATTCATATATGCATACATCTATTACTTAATTCTACTCTATCATACTGTAGGATTACAGAGTCACAGAGTTTTTTTTCTTCTTTTTTTTTGCATGTATCTGTTGTATGAAATTGTGACTTGGACTCGCTAAACAGCCATATTTTTGACTGGGTCCTCATGGTGGCACACAAGAGTAGACTTTCAACAAAATGTCTTCAGAAAGATCAACATGCTGCAAATAAGAACATGCCAACTGAATCAACAACAATGACAGTGAATTAAAATCAGCCAAGTGGAGCAACCACTTCAGGCATCCATGAGATCATGTACCATAAAGGTTTCAAGCTTAAAATACTCTGAACAATATGACAGTGTGCTGATATGCTCACTCTATACAAATACATTTTCATTTTTATATTACTAAGGCAATAAAAGTATTAGAGTATAATACTGCAAGATTAAAGCCAATGAAGTTACAGCAGATGGACAAATTGACCATCTCAATGTATCAAGATTTAGTTCAGCTTTACATCAGTAGACATTTACTAAACCAGTGGTTCAAACTCTTCTCTAACTCAGGGGTCACCTTTTAAGTCTCTAAAGTCTGACCTCCAACCTCATTAATACAGAGGCCATAGAATGTGTTTCTGGAGCACTTCTTAAATTGAACATTGTTTAAAAAAAATCTGATGGCGTGGTCACAAACTGTTCATGTTTTGTCTCGAAGTGACAGCACAGTTTACATGACTTCAAGGCTTCATTTAACAATGTCTCAGAGCACACGTTGCAGAGTGGTAACTGTTCAGCTTCTGAGCGTGTCCAAAAAGATCCCAGTGCTGAGAACGTTGTGCTTCTCTGACCTTCTCTGTTTGTTTGACAGTGAGGAGATGGCCTGTCAATTCACTATTCGTTTATTGTCTTCCCTTTTAATTCTCCCTGTTCCTAGTCAGCGAACCATCTTTCTACTCCAGTTTCAGCCATCAGCATCAAGCGTAAACAAGTCAAGTGCAACATGGTGTTTCTACAAAGTGGTCCAGCTGACAACAAAAGTTGCAATCTCTCATTTGAACCTTTTTTTGTATACTTAACCAACAGTAGATCTCATGCATCTTAATGACAAACATATTACACAATAAGATCATTGCTCAGTCAAGCTCTCCATGACCCAAAGGTCATTCTTTGAACCCTTGACACTAAACGCAATTAAATCCAGACAACAACTGAGACTCCCTCCTTCACTTGACTGTTCACTCATGTTAATCATTTGCTGCGTTGATGACTGATACTTCACTGGAGTGTTGTACTCAAGACTATACTACCCGAGACCAAGAGTGGCCCAAGACTGGAATACACCAAGACCAAGACAAGACCGAGACCATAAAAATCACTTCTTAAAACCATGAAAAGGTTGAACAGTTATGTAGCATCATCTCGCTAATCTACTTTTCTTTTAGATACATTTGACGGACAAGAACAAGGTGTCTGTAAATGGTGGGAGATTAGCCGTAAGGAAAAGCTCATTTAGGTTCAAAATCAAAGTCAACACCATCACTGCAGCACTTCAGTTTCTTTGCATTCAGAATGAACTCCACACATTTGCACACACTCTTTGCACTTAGTCCATTAATTAATGTATGTGCTTCACGTCACATCTGTCACCTGTCATATAGGGAAGTATGCCCCTGCTGTGAAGAGTGAGCTCAGTGAAAAGCTTTCTCTGAAACAGGGAGTGAACATAGTTACCATGACGATACATGGGAATGTTTGAATATAAGAATGAAATTATTGAACATAAAGGACATAAAGGACATTTCCCCGAAGCCTGTTCTATTTCTTGTTCATATCATTTTTGTATTCCCTTTCTTCATTTGATTTGTGCTTCTAGAGTAAATCTGACTTTTGTTTCTACTTTGCAATTTAATCTTTTCAATTTCACTCCAATGCCTTTTTGAGCTTACACCTCTATAGAGTTTCCTAAAACTACTGTGTGTGAATAATTCTTAAATGTTCCTGCTCAATCTTGGTACCAGTGAACCTAACCCCATTGCACAGTGATGCCAATACTTGATTTCAATCAGAAAACATGCAACGCATTCAAGTTTTGCAGCGCTTCATAATCATGTTGGAGGACAAAGACTATTTAGTGTGAGATCATCAGTGTCACTTCCTCGTGTAATCATTTTGAGACTCAGTCTTCCCTGTAATCTTTTCTAGAGTATCAAAGATACTCGGGAAGGTTGCAAGACAAGGCATGAATATGTTTGTGAAATAATGCAGGATTCTTTTCTTCTCCTCTTCTTTTCTTTTCGTAACAACCGAAGAAAAGAGGAAAGAATCTGATGGCCTTCCATCTCAGCTAGCTGCTTTGTTAGTTTGAGTGACATCAGTGGATGAAAAGGTTGAAAACTCGAACACATCTCTCTGCTCTGCACTTTTAGCAGGAGCTCTCATTTCAACAGCAGCACGCAGAGAGTAAAGCAACATTCAGAGGCTCATTAACACAGTGTTATTTAGAGCTCTGACCTTATGAAGCAGTGCACATTTACTCATGTTCTTTGGGAAATTGTGCACACTTTTTGAATTCTCTCATACAGAATATTCTGAGCAGAGTTGAAAGAGGCTTGATCCCAAGATGCAAAACCTGATAGAGCTAGCTCAAACTTTTCTTGTATCCAGATGTAGTTTCAAAGTTACAAGTCTGCTGAGATCTACCAGTCCATCTTTCTACACACACACACACACACACACACACACACACACACACACACACACAATGAAGAAACACCAAAAGAAAAGCCTAAACAGAATTCAACCATAGCAGTCTAGTGCAGAAAAACCATTGCAATCAGATCAAACATAGCAAACACATCTTACAGGATAAACTTAAGGTTTGAAGATTGCAAATGAGGCAAATGAACTATACAATTCATGCATTTTATAGTTCATTTCTTTGGGCCTTATCTACTAAGATCATAATTATAGGCTCCATTTTTTATGTGTGTTAGACCTCTTGGGTTATGGAACTGTCTAAATATTTGTCTATAATTTGTTTTATTTGACTATTGCTGATTGTGTAAAATGCTGTTCCAGTTTGTACCTACTTTTCATGTGTGTTAAATATAGATAATGATACACCGACTGCAAACAGTTTCAGATTTAAAGAATCACCCTGTTGGTACGAAATGATCACATTTACATCTTCTCCTTCCAGTATTTTGCACATTCTGATGATCTGCATATATTCTGCATATTCATGAAGGCAGATGTGCTAAATGGAAAGCACATACTATTTTGCCCATATGAGAGACACAACCCACAGTGCACCTGGTTTAGCTTTGCATGTGCTATCAAGTTTGCACGTTTTTGTTCACATAAATCTTTAGATCGGGCTTCTAGAGGGCAAGCAAAACTGTTCTTGCAGCTTTGAAAATGATTGAGGTGTGTTTCAATCTAAATATCCATTGTACACACATAGCTCATCTTCTATAGGTATGCTTGATGTGAATTTAATGAGTTTAAAAAGTCTAAAAATAAATACAGACGTGAGCTGCTGCCTGTAAGAATACATGTCCCTCACTTAAAAAAAAAAACTGAAAAAAATGCATGTAATATGGACTGTTTTTCACCAGCAATTCTTGAACTTGGTACCAGCAGCAAAAGGTGCTCTTCATGTTTTTTAGTTCTATTTACTTTGGGAAGAAGTTCTCTCTCTCTCTCTCTCTCTCGCTCATACACGTGACCCTGGCACACTGTTTTCCATTGCTATATGAGCTACAGCTGACAGGTCATCATCACTGATGGGGGGTGGGGGGTGGGGGTGGTTCTGGATTGGCTCAACTCCCTCACTGCACACCCCTGACATCAGCTATGCCAGCCTTTGTATGTTTGGCTGTGGTTTTGGGATGAGGCAATCGCAGTCACAGGAATGTTTCCAGTAAAATCTTTGAGCGTCATGCTTCACTTGCTTCACTTTGAATAACACAATCTCAAAACACATTCATTCTTGTGGGGATATGAAGAGGATGTACTGGTTGATGTTATTAATAAAAACTGATTTTGGAGAGATTTATGTTACACTCATGCAGCAGCAGCAGATGATGATACTGTTGTAAAATTAAACCATGTTTTCTTCTTTTCTGTTTGCTCACAAAGTATGAACGGACTCCTGCTTCCTTTCTGCCAGACAACAAACTGCTCAGTGGAAGTAGCCCAGAAGTGATGCAATTATGTTGCATGTATGGCAACCGCTTCACCACTCTTAATAGATGTTCACATGAAAACACAAGGTCAAGTCAACAGGCTATTGACTACAGCAGAATAAAATGAAAGTTCTGGAGTGGCCATCTCAATCTCCTGACCTCAATATCACTGAGCCACTCTGGGGAGATCTCAGATCTGCAGTTCATACAAGACAGCCCAATAACTTACAGGAACTGGAGGCTTTTTGCAAAGAAGAATGGTCAGTTTTACCATCTGAGAAACTAAAGACTCTCATCCACAAAAACCACAGAAGATTTCAAGCTGTCATTGATGTTAAAGGGGCGTTACAAGGTATAAAGAATTGGGGCCGGTAAACTTTTGATCAGGGTCATTATGAAAGTTTCTGTTGTCATTATGATTTAAAAATAGTAAACATAGTTGTTTGTTAATAAACGGCTTCACCCAACCACTAACCGTGAGTGAAAGAAATGTTTTTGCGTTATCATTCATTTACTCTAAAATGGCCAAGAAATCATAAATTCTGTTTGGGTATCTCAACTTTTGCGCACAACTGTATTTAGCCCTAATTCCAATGAAGCTAAGACATTGTGTAAAACCTAAATATAGTAGTAAAATGATTTACAAATCCTGTTTGTCCTTTGTCAGTTAGCACAGTTCATCACTGCATCTGCAAGTGAACTGATTTATGTTCATCTGCTACAGCAGTACTCGGTTTATACAGTTTCGAACTTTATCTCAGTTCTCTTAAAATAATTTGTGGACAGCTGTAATGTGGAATTAAAACTTGAAGTCCCTACCCTTTGTCATTTCTGTCTTCATAAAAAAACATGTCACAAAAGCGTAAGTACCAACAAGTTTTCTTCAGATTAAAATATCTGTGTCATAAAATCACTCTGGTCATGTATTCCCCTTTGTCCAACCTGTCCAAAGGCTCTTCTTAGATAAAGCCTTATCAGTCTTATCAGAAATCTAGCTTATTATTATTATTATTATTATTATTACTATTATTATTATTATTATTATTATTATTATTATTATTATTATTATTATTACATCAGTTTATTGTAGTTGAAGCTCTAGTTTCCCTGAATCAAGATAACATCCCGACAGTATGGTCTGCATGTGTGAACATCATGTATGTACTGTAGAATGAGAGTCATATCAGTATCTTGTGTGTGCTACAGCAGGCAATCAACAGTAGTCGGGGGGTGTTAATGGATGCAGTCAGAGTGCTGTGAAGCAGACAGACACAAACTTTAGTCTGTGTGCTAATTACCACGGAACAGGCATGATTAGATAATGGGATTCCTGAATAATTAGCAGAGCCCAGACAAGAGCTGCTATTGTTCATCACACAGTGCAGAAACTCACCTGAACATAAGAGAGTGTGTACATGTGCCAGTGTGTGCATGTCAGCGTACCTTTGTCTCACTCTGAATATAGGGATAAGAGCGCAAAAATATCTGTGCTTTATTATAGTGCTTGTGTGAGAGTGTGTTTCGGATGTGCGTGTGTGTTCCTACCTGGTTGCAAGTGTGTGAATTAGAATCTCAATATAGTTCAGGCTCATTAAAAGTTTCCGCTGCTGCTGGCAGACTTCTGTTTTTCCAATTCGGTTATCAGCCAGGCGTGGGGAGGTGTGGGGAACAGTGTCTGAGAGGAAAAGTATGATAATAGTCTGATTGTGATGATGATCAGTGTCCTCAGCACCCACAGCTCCGCTCCTTCTCACCATTTAATCAGGAACTGATTTACACCTGGGACTCCTGATGATTGCAGCTAACCAGCCAAGCTCCTTAGTGGAAAACTGGTCTGTCACATTCATCTGTGAATACAAAAGCTCTGTTTGTGTCACTGTATTAACAGAAAGTACCTTGAATGGCTAAGGGAAGATGAAATAATGAGTGATTCCCCACAGTCCAGCGGACATACAGCGCAGTTGCCATGGTAATGGTGCTCATCCTCAGGTAAATCAAATCTTGATTGAAATCTTAATTATAACTCTTACTGTAAGTTTAAAGCACATCAGGGAAACCTCCTGGCAGCTGGCAGAAATCAAACAGACAGTGGTGAGGCTGGAGATAGAAAATCTCAAGATGCTTTGAGTTTATTGTAAATACCGACAAAGCTTTTTTCTATTATTCCCCTGGCCAACAGTGGAGCAAAATAGGATAAAGAATGATACATTCTAAAAAATAAAAGAGAAGTATAGAATGTCAAAGAACATAACATAGGATTTAACTAAGAGTTCATTTGTAATCTGAGTTGAATAAAGTAACATGGTTGCACTGTCACAAATTACTGTAAAAATAAGAGAAAATTTCATGGTTAAAATTCTGTTATGTTTAAATACAGGGCAACTCTGTATAACAACACTTTCAAACAATATTTTACTGTATTGCTTCAAGGACAAAAAACCGTAATTTTATTTTATTTTTATTTTTTTTGCATTGAATTGTGGGAATGAGAGGGTGAGACCACATGCTTGGAAGGGGAATGAAGTTGGATGTCACATTGTTACCAACTACATCCTGATGACAAACAGGAACAGGCCCTTAAAAATAAGGAACAATGTACCGTTATGATAGCACAGATTTTTTTTTTTGTTTTTACAGGAATATTATAAATTTTCAAGTCACACATTGCATTGTGCCACAAGCCTGTTCCCTTTTCACTCTTAACTGCAACATTTTTCTGTTTTTACGACAAACTGCCCTTTGATCTATATCAGAGGTGTTAAAACAAAAAAAATTCCAAACAGAACACACCTCTTGCCTCCTTGAAATATTTTCTTCTCCTGTGTCCATCCATCCATCTTCTTCAGCTTATCCAGGGTCGGGTCGCGGGGGCAGCAGCCTAAGCAGGGAAGCCCAGACTTCCCTCACCCCAGCTACTTTGTCCAGCTCTTCCCGGGGGATCCCCGAGACGTTCCCAGGCCAGCCGAGAGACGTAGTCTCGTGCCCTGAACACCTCCCCAGGGAGACGTCCAGGAGGCATCCTAATTAGATGCCCGAGCCACCTCATCTAGCTCCTCTCAACGCGGAGGAGCAGCGACTCTACTCCGAGCTCCTCCCAGATGGCCGAGCTTCTCACTCTATCTGTAAGGGAGAGCCCAGCCACCCTGCGGAGGAAGCCCATTTCGGCCACTTGTACCTGCAATCTTGTTCTTTCGGTCACTACCCAGAGCTCGTGACCATAGGTGAGGGTAGGAACGAAAATCGACCGGTAAACAGAGAGCTTTGCCTTTCGGCTCAGCTCCCTCTTCACCACAACGGACCGGTGCAGAGTCCGCATTACTGCAGACGCCGCACCGATCCGCCTGTCGATCTCTCGCTCCACCCTTCCCTCACTCGTGAACAAGACCCCGAGGTACTTAAACTCCTCCACTTGGGGCAGGATCTTATCCAGTGAGAGTTGAAGGTCACGGTCTGATGAAGCCAACAGGACCACATCATCTGCAAAAAGCAGTGACCCAATCCTGAGGTCACCAAACCGGATCCCCTCGACACCCTGGCTGCGCCTAGAAATTCTGTCCATAAAAGTTATGAACAGAACCGGTGACAAAGGGCAGCCCTGGCGGAGTCCAACCCTCACTGGAAACGAGTCCGACTTACTGCCGGCAATGCGGACCAAACTCCGGCACCGGTCATACAGGGAACGGACTGCCCGTAACAAGGGGTCCGACACCCCATACTCCCGGAGCACCCCCCCACAGGACTCCCCGTGGGACACGGTCGAATGCCTTCTCCAAGTCCACAAAACACATGTGGACTGGTTGGGCAAACTCCCATGCACCCTTGAGGACCCTGCTGAGGGTATAGAGTTGGTCCACTGTTCCACGGCCAGGACGAAAACCACATTGCTCCTCCTGAATCTGAGGTTCAACTATCCGATGGACCCTCCTCTCCAGTACCCCCAAATAGACCTTACCAGGGAGGCTGAGGAGTGTGATCCCTCTGTAGGTGGAACACACCCTCAGGTCCCCCTTCTTGAAAAGACCACCACCCCGGTCTGCCAGTCCAGAGGTACTGCCCCCGATGTCCACGCGATGTTGCAGAGTCTTGTCAACCAAGACAGCCCCACAACATCCAGAGCCTTAAGGAACTCTGGGCGGATCTCATCCACCCCCGGGGCCCTGCCACCGAGGAGCTTTTTGACAACCTCGGCGACCTCGACCCCAGAGATGGTAGAGTCCACCCCTGTGCTCCCAGGCCCTGCCTCCTCAGAGGAGGGCGTGTCGGTGGGATTGAGGAGGTCTTCCACAACATCCCGAGTTGAGGTCAGCAGTGCACCATCCCCACTGAACACAGTGTTTACAGTGCACTGCTTCCCCCTCCTGAGATGCGGGATGGTGGTCCAGAACCTCTTCGAAGCTGTCCGGAAGTCGTTCTCCATGGCCTCACCAAACTCCTCCCATGTCCAGGTTTTTGCCTCGGTGACCGCCAAAGCTGCATTCTGCTTGGCCTGTCGGTACCTGTCTGCAGCCTCAGGAGCCCCACATGCCAAAAAGGCCCGATAGGACTCCTTCTTCAGCTTGTCCACCAGCGGGTTCGGGTATTGCCGCCACGATAGGCACCAACCACCCTACGGCCACAGCTCCGATCGGCCGCCTCAACAATGGAGGCACAGAACAAAGCCCACTCGGGCTCAATGTCCCCTACCTCCCCCAGAACACAGTCAAAGCTCTCCCGGAGGTGGGAGTTGAAGCTCTTTCTGACAGGAGACTCTGCCAGACGTTCCCAGCAGACCTTCACAAGACGTTTGGGTCTGCCAGGTCTGACTGGCATCTTCCCCCACCATCGGAGCCAATTCACCACCAGGTGGTGATCAGTTGACAGCTCCGCCCCTCTCTTCACCCGAGTGTCCAAGACATGCGGCCGCAAGTCCGACGACGCAACCACAAAGTCGATCATCAAACTGCGGCCTAGGGTGTCCTGGTGCCAAGTGCACATGTGGACACCCTTATGCTTGAACATGGTGTTCGTTATGGACAATCTGTGACGAGCACAGAAGTCCAACAACAAAGCACCACTCTGTTTCAGTTCGGGGGGGCCGTTCCTCCCAATCACGCCCCTCCAGGTCTCACTGTCATTGCCAACATGAGCAATGAAGTCTCCCAGCAGGTCGAGGGAATCCCCAGACGGAGCACTCTCCAGCACTCCCTCCAAGGACTCCAAAAAGGGTGGATACTCTGAGCTGCTGTTCGGACCATAGCCACAAACAACAGTCAGGACCCGTCCCCCCACCTGGAGGCGGAGGGAGGCTACCCTCTCGTCTACTGGGGTGAACTCCAGTGTGCAGGCACTGAGCCGGGGGGCAACTAGTATTGCCACCCCTGCCCGGCGCCTCTCATTTTTAGCAACTCCAGAGGAGAAGAGAGTCCAACCCCTCTAGAGAAGGCTGGTTCCAGAGTCTCGAGGTGAGACCGACTATATCTAGTCTGAACTTCTCAACCTCACGCACCAGCTCAGGCTCCTTCCCCACCAGAGAGGTGGCGTTCCACGTCCCTAGAGCTAGCTTCTGCAGCCGAGAATCGGACCGCCAAGGTCCCCGCTTTCGGCTGCTGCCCAGCTCACACTGCACCCGACCCCTATGGCCCCTCCTGCAGGGGGTGAGCCCACAGGAAGGGGGTCCCACATTGCCTTTTCAGGCTAGGCCCGGCCGGGCCCCATGGGAGTAGGCCCAGCCACCAGGCGCTCGCCATCGTGCTCCGCCCCCTGGCCTGGCTCCAAGGGGGGCCCCTGGTGACCTGCGTCCAGGCGAGGGAAACGCAGCACCATTTTTCTTCATCATCATAGGAGTCTTTTTGAGCCACTCTTTGTCTGATCCCTCCCCGAGGACCTGTTTGCCATGGGAGACCCTACCAGGGGCATAAAGCCCCCGACAGCATAGCTCCTAGGATCATTGGGATACGCAAACCCCTCCACCACGATAAGGTGGTAGCTCAGGGAGGGGATTCTCCTGTGTAACTGGTGAAATTCTCCTCCATCACTTTGTTCCCTAATTTTCAGCACATTTTAGCCCCTCCCAGCTGTTTAGCAAAGCTACAACTTTCAAGTGGTACCCAGAATGTCTTTTTGGGCCATTTTATGGCTCATATTTGAGTGCAGTCTTGTTTTCTATAAGCACTTATTGTATTTTGTTTGGTCTATTGTATTTACCTTTGGAAGGCTTTTAATGACATGCAGCACTGTAGCGCTCTCCACAGTCTAAAAACTGTGTTTTACATATTTCTTTTATGTGATGTTTTATTGCTTTGTTGTAAAGCACTTTGGGTACCTTTTTGGTTGTTGTAAAGGGCTGTACTAATAATATTTGATTGACTGATCGATTGATAGTGAATTGCAACCTAATGGTTATTGTCACTGTGAGTGTGGAGGGAACAGAGTGACCATAAGACCCTGCTGTACATCAAATTTCTCAGGCAGGTGGTACTGTCCATCCACAGACTCGTAGTGTGCAATACTGCAAAATATGATACCAATTTAACATAGGGCCAGAATCTCCGATATCAACAATTTTTACATAGAAAAGAAGTGTCAAAATGTAACAAGAACAACATACATCCACTAAAACTAATGTCTCTGTTTACAAAAAAAGAAGAAAAAAAAGGAAAAAGCAACAAATTTTACAATAAAAAAATAATCATGTGCTTCATTTGTTTTTCTTCTTTGTTGTAAAACAGTGTATTTAAATGCTCAATGTATTATTTTGCTCAAAGAGCCTTCACATACTGGCAGATTAACTCTTGCGGAAACAATAATATTTATAAAATCAGCAATGTATTGATAATTTAAGTATTGATCTCAACAGTTAGATAGTGGTGATTTTCTGTGGAGCTCTTGATGGAAACTCTTTAAATACAATGCAAATAACCATAAAACAACAGTAACACACTGGCAGCAGAGAAGTCACTTTTTTCCCTTTATTTTACAGTCATAAACTGTAATCCAATATACAGTCTAATACTGTAAAATTAAACAGCAGTACATACACTGTATAATAACAGTAAAATACTGGCATCCCTGCAGCCAGTATATTGCCATTGTTTTACAGTGTTTTTGTTGTTGTTTTTTGTTTGTTTGTTTGTTTTACACTATGCTGTCTGTCTCTACTCTTCCAAGTTAACTCTTTAAAGTGACTTAGTAAGATAAGATAGATAAGATTGCTTTATTGTCATTGCACATATATCAGAGCAACAAAATTGCAGTTACAGCCCATCAGAGAAACATAAAAAGACAGTGACATATTACGTGGGGAAGACAGGAGAGGGAGAACTCTGGGTTTTAAACAGCCTATGCTGTGGCCGCTTATTAGATAAGGGAAACAGAGTACAAGAGAAGAGAGGAGGGAGAAAAAAAGAAAAAAAAAAAGCAAATACCAGACTAGACCCCTGTGGAGGCACAGTTTGGGATTCGGAAAAAAAACACCTTAGCACATAAGACCATTACAACAATAAAAACTCTATAAGACTTACACACATGGTATAAGGAAAAGGCCAGTGTTNGGGGGTGGGGGGGTGGGGTAGTAAAGTTAAAACTTCACAACTGAAAGTGTTAATTATTCTACACAGTGACAGAGCCACTGCAGCTCTCTTCGTAGTTCAAATGTAACTGTTAATTAACACAGGCAGGGGTTGGACTTCAAATTCAAGTCAAAGCCTAACTCCGTATAGAGGATTTAATATCCAAACACTGTGAGGTGTTCATCTGAAAATCTCTGCCACACCCAGATACAATCCAGTTCATCTGTTACTTCTTACTGCTTTTCCCATTTCAGGGTCACAGTGGTCCGGAGCTTATCCCAAAGGTCTTTGGGCGAGAGACACAGTACACCCTTATCACGTCACTAGCCTAACGTGAAAAACACACACACACACACACACACACACACACACACACTTGAGCATGTTTCTGGACTATTAGAGGAAGCCAGGAACCTTTTCACAGGTTTACAAGTTCACCGGCAAAAGTAACACAGAATGGCACTTCTTATTTTTTGTCATCCTCATTAAAAATCTGTGCTTCTGTGCTTCAAATAGTTTCTAGTACATCAAGTTCCCAATAGAAGTGGCACATACAAAACTGAAGCTGACGCCGGCAGGTAAGAAACCAGCACCGTAAGTGGCCGCAGGCCAGAGTTTGATGTATTCATGCTCTCAGGTTGACTGCAGTGCCATCTAATTAGTATTAGGTAGATGTGTGAGCCCCACCCCAGCTCTCAAGCACCTCCCAGTCTTCAAGAGCACAGCCATTACCCTAACTGGGAATTGCACCGGGCTAAGTGAAAGCGCCGAATCCTAGCCACGAGACCATTAGGGATGTGCCAGGGACCTTCTCCGCAACAACTGACTTGGAGGCAGATTCCACAAGAGCTCCACGTATCAGCTGGGCTCTTTGAACAATCGACTCCCAGTCAAGACTCAGAGGTGAATCAATCTAAAGTCCACAATGATGAGTTTCATAAACTGTACTTTGTCTCTCCTTGTGTCTGTAACTTAGTGCTTTTGCCTTTGCCTTTTGTGGCCAGGTGTCCCTTGAAAAAAGAGATTTTCATTCTGCATGTAGCTAGAAGCTTGGATAAAAGTTACAGAAATTTAAAAAAGTTTTCATGTCATGCACCGTTTTGTATGCCTCCAAGTCAATATCCAGCACAGTGCCTTGCCAGTTGAGCTGAAGCCCATGAGGTTGAAATGCAGAGCGGGCCAAAAGTAACTTGAGCTTTTTCGAGTAGATCCTTGTCCATGCAAGTTTGTCATTTTTTTCAGGCCATCATGAACTGGAGCGCTCTGAACTGCTTCACACCACAGAAGAGCATATTTCCTGCCGGGGAATCGAACCCGGGCCTTGGCGGTGAGAGCGTCGAATCCTAGCCGCTAGACCATCAGGGAGAATCTGGGAGAAACTCTGAGCCAGTCATCACAGAACCTGCTGGGACAGTCTTGGGGACAGTCTTGGGGACAGGCAACGCTTCCATTTGGCGTGCCTGCTCAAGGGCTCCTGTAAAATCTGGCCAGATTTTCCCTGTTGTTTTGACCTTGGGATCAACATTCGTTGGGGCCATGACTGCACTAAGTGGAACGCACTGGATGCAAGTCTTGGCCAACACACTTACAGTCATGCAACACTGTGCTTTTTCTGATGTGCTCATTTCAACTAAAGGCACATGCACATCAGCTTGTTTTGTCTCAGAGCTAAAACCAGCACCACATTCAAAGGATTTCACCTGCTGTGAGCAGACAGGAAACAGGAGAGAGACTGAACAGACTGGTGAAGAAGAACAGTTCAGTCCCGGACCCAGTGGGGGCGAGGCTGACAAGATCATGGTTGTTGTCTCTGATAGTCATTCTAGGTTACAGCTATATTATCCTAGTTTTATACTAATATTAAATTGAAATATACACTGTGAATTTCTCTGTTGTGCAACAAACAGAGGATTATCATACTTATCTCATATAGTTGAAACTCACAATAAGAGTCAGAATAAATTTCTGTTCTCATTAACTTGAACACTGACAATCAAACACTTAACTAACTAACTAACCAACTAACTAAACTAACTTTCTCATTATTATTATAAACATAATACAGACCTTCAGTGTGTCTGGAACTAAATTTAGGATAAATGACAATTTCAAACTATATATCTTTTACTCATGGTATCATTTATAATAAATTGTCTAAATCAACCATATGTTTAATCAAAGATATTCCTCTACTAACATAAAGTAGCCATACCTGAAGGCCTCCCCTCCAGGGAGCATTGAGCTGGAACAGTGTTCAGTGGAGCCACTAAAAGATAGAAACATAAAAGATTTCTTTTTAAAGTCATTTTCTGTTTGATTAGGATGAGCAGAGCTGTGTGGAGCTCATGCTAGTGGATGAGTGGGCTGAGGATGTACCACCGAATATCAAAGCTGGCAGGTAGCTGGACCTTAAATTCAGAACACCATGGCAGCCACAGCAAAAACAGTTCCTTTCATCCTTCATTTCCTGAACATCTGTAAAGTAAAACACAGGTGCTTATCTTGCCAAAGTTTGTGTGTGGGTGAGTGGTTAGTTTGGAGTTAAAAGTTGTGAAAATGTTCAACATCAGAGTCTTCGTCTCAGAGCAGCATAAGGATGAAGTCGGCCCCACTGAGACACAAATGAAAGGATTTTCAAACTGAGGCCTTTTTCTTTTTTCATTTAAATGCAGATATATTCAAATATATAACGTGACATATGTGGCTACTGGAAAAAAGTTTTGGACCAGCTCATAGTTTTGCAAAGTGTCTTAAGACAACATTTGTTGTAATTTGGAACAAAATAAAAAAGATGGATTGACCAATGTTATGAACTGATGGTTTTGTTGTTCTTTATGTATGCTGAGGTACTTCATAGTAAGATCAGTGCTCACTGTGACAGCTTAATAACAGAGCCTCTCTAGTGTCATTCACAGATTCTATTCCAAAGATATCTTTAGAATAGGAAATGGCTGTAGTCCAGTCTTTGGGCCATTGTATCTGGATTAGGTTGGGGGTTCAAATCCAGTTCTTGCAGTCATATTCTGATGAATCATGAACAACGAACCCCAAACTGTGAATAAAATAAGGTAGATGTAGATTCGTATTCATCCAGACCATGGTTTCTCTGAAGATTTACAAAACAAAACAAACATAGCAACTTGATTGTGTAGCTTTTGACAATGGCAGGCTCTTTTACATTCAAACAGTCTGGGTGACATGTAGCAATTTAGTTTTCACTCATAGAAATTAATTCGGGGTATCTGTGATGACTTTCCCACGAGTAAGACAAATTATTACAGATATCCACAGTTGAATTTCCACGTTGGAAAGGGATTGCTCCTGGTGAAAATGTAATTTCCCATTCCAGATATCAACAATTCCAGTTTATATCAGTTATGGCGGCAAATGCCAGTGTCAGTGGGTCTTGCCATGTGTTTTGAAGTGGAAGACTTCCAATACGTGAGAGGAAGTAATCCTAAGAATTCAAAGAAAATGTTTCAGTTAAACAAGCTTATCAACAAGTTGCCTGCAGACAGAATGGATTCCTCTGTTGCTACAGTTGTTAGAGTTGCTGACTTGTTTGTACTTGTACTATGTAGCCTAATTACCATATTAGTTTCTGAAATGTAGCCCTAATTACGCGACTCTTTTCAGAAATGAAGAATAGATACACAATTAAAGTGCAATATGAAGCCTTATCATCTGAAGCCTGATTCATTTTGAATATGAATTTTTGTAATGAAGCCTGAATACCATACCATACCAGTGACTGCTGCTGGTGTTTCTAGGGTGGGAAGCTCATTTTCTTTCCTGGCCTACATCATCAATGTGTTTGTTTATTTATACATAAATTCTATCCTCTGTTCCTTTTCAAGAAAATGATCTGTGTCCCCGAAGTCGCTGGTGATCAGAACAGTCTCCGGATCAGTTTAGAACAAGGTCATGAAAAACTCTGAAAATGTTCCTGTGGATGTTTTTACTTAAAGATCACTGATTCTCATTTTGTTGTCAATCAAAAAGGGATTTCGCCTCAGACAGATCATCCAATCATCATACAGAAGCAGAGCGTCCAGGCCAGCCCACTGCCCCATAGACCCCCAGAGAAAATTGGCAGCCATATTTTAACAGTTAATATTCAGCACGCAGTTCAAAATAAGCCATGTGACTGACTGTTTACACCCCGCACGCAGATCTGCCCGTCTTCTTCTATGGTCCAATTTACACACCCCTCCACTCCTCACAGCTCCCCCTACAGGCCCCAGCTTACACTGCCTCCCATTGCAGCTCCTCCTCACATCCAGCCTGTTATCCACCTGCATTGTTCCCTCTGCTCCCACTGATCACAGACCTCAGCAGCATACCCTCAAGCTTGCACTCCATAACATCCGTTCCCTAAACAACAAAGCACTCATCCTGAATGATTTTATCTTGGACAATAACCTGGACTTCCTCTGTGTCACCAAAACCTGGCACACCCCCCTGGACCATTTCTCTCTTAACCAAGTCACCCCCCCTGGATACAAGTACAAGGACAAACCCCGCCCCTCTGGCCGAGGTGGTGGTGTTGCCTCTGTTTTTAAGGACCACTTCAAACTCAAACCCATTTCCACTCCCTCCACAGAATCCTTTGAACATGTCACTTTTAAACTGCTCTCCCCCAGTCCCCTTGTTATCTCCATCATCTACCGACCCCCTAAACCAAATCCATCCTTCCTCTCTGACTTCACTCACTTCATCAGTCACTTATCAGCCATCTCCCCCTCCGTTTTACTTCTCGGTGACTTCAACTTCCACATCGACAACAAAAACTGCAAACATGCCTCCTACTTTCTGGACCTCCTCGACTCCCTCTACCTCTCACAGCATGTTCATTTTCCCACCCACTCCCACGGACACACTCTGGACCTTGTCTGCTCCACCGATCTCAACATCCCTCAACCTACCAGCTTCAACCTCCACATCTCCGACCACCTTGCCATAGTTTTTGAGATCCTTCTCCCAGCCCCCATTCCCAAAGAAAAACGCAAAATATCATACAGAAATATCAATTCCATCCTGCCCCAAGACCTCGCAGCCTCCTTCAGTGCCGCCATTACCACCTGCCCTCCTTCATCTTTTGACAACCCGGACTTTCTCATCACACACTACAACAACTCCTTCTCCGCCTGCCTCAATCAGTTAGCCCCTCTGAAAACCAAAACCGTTTCTTTCACCCGCCCTGCCCCCTGGTTCACCCCTCATCTTCACCACCTCAAATCAAAGAAACGACAGCTTGAAAGACTCTCAAAGAAAACCGGACTCACTGTTCATCTACAAGCATACATCGACCACCTCCAACTGTACAGAACCGCCCTCACCCATGCCCGCTCCAACAACTACTCCACTCTCATCCACACTGGCTCAAAGAACCATAAAACTCTCTTCTCCACCAACAAACTCCTCAACCCCTGCAACAATGCCTCGGACTCCTTCACCACCCAAAAATGCAACTCCTTTCTCTCATTCCTCCACACCAAAATTGAATCCATTTACAGTTCTCTACCCTCACCACCCCCCTCCCATGTTTCCCCTCTCTCCACCGTTCCTCTCACCACCTCCCCACTTTCAAAATTCTCACTCATTACCCAAACTGACCTGTTGAAAATCATATCATCCATGAAATCTTCCACTTGCATCCTTGACCCTGTTCCTTCCTCCATTCTGAAAATCTGCCTCTCCACCATTTCCCCATTCATTACAGCCATTGTGAACTCCTCTATCACCTCCTCCACCGTCCCTCCGTCTCTGAAACTGGCTGCCATAACCCCGATCCTCAAAAAACCCGGACTCAACCCTGATGACCTCCACAACTTCCGCCCCATTTCAAACCTCCCATTCATCTCCAAAGTACTCGAAAGAGCTGTTGCATCCCAGATCAAAACTCACCTCTCAAACAATAATCTCCACGAACAATTTCAATCCGGATTCTGAACTCACCACAGCACTGAAACTGCCCTTCTGAAAATTACAAACGACCTCCTACTCTCCTCGGACTCTGGCCAACTCTCCATCCTCATCCTCCTGGACCTCACCGCCGCTTTTGACACAATCAACCACTCCATCCTCCTTTCCCGCCTCAGCTCCCTTCTTCTCATCAGGGACAATGCCCTCTCCTGGCTACAATCATACCTCTCAGACCGGAAACAATTCATCTTTGTAAACAACTGCTCCTCCACTACTGCCCCCCTGTCCCAAGGTGTCCCTCAGGGCTCGGTGCTTGGTCCTCTCCTTTTCATTCTGTACCTCCTCCCCCTTGGTCAGATTATCCACCGCCACGGTCTCCATTTCCATTGTTACGCAGACGATATTCAACTGTACATATCCACCAACTCCATCAGTCCTCAGATCTACTCCACCCTCTCCAACTGCCTTTCCAACATGAGCTCCTGGTTAGAATCAAACTTCCTCAAACTAAACAGTTCTAAAACCGACATCCTCATTATAGGTCCACAATCTGTCACCTCCACAGCCAAAGATTTCCACCTCACCTTCAATAACTCCACCCTATCACCCTCTCCCCACTGCCGTAACCTCGGAGTCATCTTTGACAGTTCCCTCTACTTCAACCACCACATAAAAACAATAACTAAAACAGCTTTCCACCACCTCAAAAATATTGCTCGCCTTCGCCCATCTCTCTCCTTCCCTGCAGCTGAAACCCTTATCCACGCCTTCATTACCTCACGCATCGATTACTGTAACAGCATCCTCTACGGTTCACCATCCACCCTCCTCAATAAACTTCAGTATATCCAGAACTCCGCCGCCCGCCTCCTCACTCACACCCGTTCCCATGAACACATCACCCCCATCCTTTACAACCTGCACTGGCTCCCCATCCCGTACCGCATTAAATTCAAAATCCTTTTTCTTACTTACAAAGCCCTCCATAACCAGGCCCCCTCATACCTTACAAACATGCTCCACCCCTACACCCCTCCACGTCCCCTCCGCTCCTCAGCTGCAAACCTCCTCACTGTCCCTAGGACCAAGCACCGAACCTGGGGGGACAGAGCCTTCTCTGTTGCTGCCCCCTCTCTTTGGAACTCACAACCACAACAAATCCGGGACTCCGCTGACCTCACCACCTTCAAAACCAGATTAAAAACACACCTGTTCCGCTCTGCTTTCCACTCCATAGAAACTCATCACCCCTAGTTCATCCTGTTTACTCATTTTCTTCTGTCCATTTTTTTTTTTTTAATTGTTTTTAACCTGCACTGTTATAATTTTTCCCTTGTAAAATATTGTTTTATCTGTTTGTTCTTTTTAACTTTTTGATGTAAAGCGACTTTGAGTTTTTGAAAAGCGCTTTATAAATAAAATTTATATTATTATTATTATTATTATTACCATATTTTTGTCTGATAAGACTTTCTTCTGTCTATTTCCAATTTGAAGCCTCACTACTGTCTATCTATCTATCTATCTATCTATCTATCTATCTATCTATCTATCTATCTACCTTAGATGTACAGCCTAATAGCATACTCATTTTGAATTATAGATATTTATAATTCAATTTGAATAGAAGTCAATGGCAGAAGCTGACCAGTTGTAATTAAGTTCACATTATCTACACTGACCATTTCCACTAGTTAACAATGAAGTATAGATGTCTCTAATTTTGAATTTTGAAAATTACTTTGTGGATAAGTGTGCTTAGAACTCCAAAAAGCATTTCTTGATACACACAATTGCTATTACTGCTCATACTACAATGTTTAAAGGACTTGCCATCGTTTGGGAAGATTCTCTCCTTTCATCCAAGAGGAATGTCTTCCAGAAATCTATGCATTCCAGTGACCTTATTTTTTCAGTCATCAGAGATGAGATAATGCGGATGGTTCCTTAATACAGCGATTCTGCCAGTAGTGTATGACTGTGGAGTGAATGGATGAATGTGAGGAGCAGGGTAAAAGCACTTTAGGTGGTCAGGAAGTTGAGACAGGTGCTATATGAGGACAAACCCATCACTACTCTTCAACTTTCTCTGGATGTGATATTTAGGTGAGGCTTTAGAAAAGCTAAATATAAGTGCATGAGCATAGAGAGCTAAAGGGCCACAAAGGGAAGGGAAAGAGGAATATGTGGGGTAAGCGGTAAAATAAAGGAGCTGGAGGAGGCAGAGACATGGAGGAGGTAAGAGTGGGACACTGTAGATGATCAGAGCTGGCCTCCCACTGGGGCTGTTAACCAGACGACAACAGAAGCTTCCAATTATAGAGAAATCACACACTTAGCATCACAGCCATGCCCTGCTGCAAGAACAAGGTGAAGGTGGGGGTGTAGTCTAACTTTGTCTCTTGCTTTGGGCCCCATCTCCGGCTCATGAATGATTCATCTCTCCTCACCAATCATTTCCATTTCAATTCATCTTCAGCCTGAAATAGTCTAATATTATTTTACATCATTTTACAGAGTAATGCTGATTCGCTGTCGTAATGTTTTCAATGATATTTGGAGGCTATTTAAATCAATCTCTTCTGCAACCGAGCGTCAGTGTGGCGCCACAGACTCAGACTTCAGGCTGCTCTGTGCTGTGGAGCATCAGGCTTTAGTCAATCTGTTTGACGTTATTAATTACCTGCTTACTAATACAATCACTAACACCAGATTGAATTAGTCCTACAGAGAATAATCTCATTACTTTCAGACACTGTTACATTTATAATACCAAATACAGCTGCAAGTCAATTAGAAGGCTCCAAGCCTAATGCATCACTCTGACTGAGTAGAGTTTAAGAGGACCAAGACCTGCTCTCACTGAGTTTAATATGAAAGGATTTCTCTACCTTTCTTCCAATGTCAAGCACCCATTTTTATCAATCACTAAGATCCAGACATGACTTCAAATCTTCTCTAGATTATAGTCCAAACCTGTTCTACAACCCCAGTTCCAATGAACTTAGGACGTTGTGTAAAACATCAGTGAAAACAGAATATAATGATTTTCTGTTTAACCTGTAATAAATTGCACAAACTACAAATACAAGAAATTTAATGTTCACACTGATAAGCTTAATTGATTCTTTTCCCCCAAATATTCACTCATTTTGAATTTGATGCCTGTAGCACGTTTCTAAAAAGCTTGGACAGGTTCATGTTTCTCACTGTTACATCACCCTTCCTTTGTACAACACTCAGTAAGTGTTTGATAGCTGAGGACACTAATTGTTGAAACTTTGGAGCTGGAGTTCTTACCCATTCTTGCTTGATGGACAACTTCAGTCGCTCAACAGTCCAGGGTCTCAGTTGTGGTACTTTGTGCTTCATAATGTTCCACACATTTTCAATGGGAGACAAGTCTGGACTGCAGGTAGGCCAATCTAGTAGCTGCACTCTTTTACTATGAAGCCACACTGTTGTAACAGGAGCAGAATGTGTCTTGGTTTTGTTGTCTTGCTGAAATAATCAGGGACGTCCCTGAAAAAGACAAAGTGTCTTGGATGGTGGCATGTGTTGCTCCAAAACCTGTTTGTACCTTTCAGCAGTGATGCTGCTTTCACAGATACTGGGACAGTTACTCATGATGCCATGGACACAATGTCCATTATATCCAAAAAGCAGTTTGAAATATGGACTGGTCAGACCACAGCACTTTGCGTCAGTCCATGTCAGATGAGCTCAGGTCCAGAGGAGCCAGCAGTGGTGGCCGCGTTTGTGTGTGTTGTTGATGTGTGACTTTGTCTTTGCATGGTAGAGTTTGAACTGTCACTTGTAGATGTAGTGATGAACTGTGTTAACTGACAATGGTTTTCTGAAGTGTCTCTGAGCCCACGTGCTAATATCCTTTACACAATGATGTGGGTTTTTAATGCAGTGCCACCTAAGGGGTCAAAGGTCACGACCATTCAATTTTGGTTTTGGGCCTTGCTGCTTACGTGCAGAGATTTCTCCAGATTCTCTCAGATTCTCTGAATCTTTTGATCATGTCATAGAGTGTAGATGATGAAATCCAACAGTTCTTTGCAATAATTCATTGGGAAACATTGGGCTTCATTCACAAACAATGCGCATGCACAGAGCTGTGATTCATCAATATCTTCTTATTTGAATTTCTTCTTGCTCTGCGAACAAATTTAGAACTTTCTCAGACCATGGGTTCACACAAATAATGAATGATCAGCCTCCTAAAAAAACTTAAAACACAGACTCTTTTGACTAAAAAGCATGACATAATAAAACTGCTTTCATTAAAAGAAAAAAAAAACTTTCATAGTATTGAATAATAAAAACAGTGAATTGGCTAAATGTGTTGCATAACCATGAAACTGATGCCTTTTCACCCTTAACATGCTCACAACATAGAATCTTTAATTAGATACTAAGTTTATATTAAAAATATAATAATGTGCTTATTAACATGTCACATTTTTTATGCTAGATGAAATGTTGACTGCTTTGAAACAAACAGTGCCATAAGTTTGTGCTTGCTGCTAACTTGCTTCTTCTGACTTTACACATTTTCTGATCAAATGATGCACACACAGTTTCACTTTTCACTCAGACATTTTGGTTCATTCACAAAAATATCCGGCAGCTTTTTAAATGTGTGATTTATGTTTTGGATACCTGGTACGATCCCCCTCACAGCACCAGGAGAGTCAGCTGATCATTTATCACCGCCGGTCAGGACGCGCATTTGTCGACGAGACTCCTCCCCCTGATGATCTGAAGAGATGCCCATATCAAGATGAAATGGGCCGTGGAAATATGCTGATGTCAGGTTACGGGTCAGGTTAGCGCTCCTGTCAATTTAGAATGATTCTGATTCACTAATATACGCACAGTGATGCAAACAAAAATGGCTGGAACGAACGTGTCATGAATTCAACTGTGATTTTGCTAATTTACTTATTTTATGCAGGGAGTAAGAACATTTCTACACCTTTATTAGTGAATGGAGCACATTGTTCTTAAGACCCAATCATGAGACTCACCTGTTTCTAAAGAACCTTTTCACCTGTGGAATGATCCAAACAGCTGTTTTTTCAGCATTCAGCAACTTTCACAGTCTTTTGTTGCCCCTGTCTCAGCTGTTTTGGAACGTGTTGCAGGCATCACATTCAAAATGAATGAATCTTTGCAAAAAAAAGCAATAAAGGTTATCAGTTTGAACAATAAATGTCTATTGAATTCTGTTTATGTTTTACACGATGACCCAACTTCATTTGGATTGGGGTTGTAAATACAACCCATCTGAATGAAGCACTGACATCAGTTTAATGGTTAAAGAAGTGGAATACTCTAAAATATGAGAGCACTGAGGAAGCGTATGCAGAGCTGTAAATATGCTTTTACTTTCGATGAATAAATTATAAGTTGAATGTTATTCAGGCGGTGTTGGACTATAAAACCCTGTCTAAACCATGCAGCTTGATGGTCCACGGCCCCTGTAAGAACAGATGCAGGGATGGGCTCTCAGGGGTTATGATTTAAGAATGCTTACACATATCCCATGGTGCACTTGATTTATTAGGTGAGTTGAGATTTTGAAAATAAATGAAAGTGATCATTCAACAGACATCAGCGTGTTTGGATGTAATGAGGACAAGTTTGTACATCATCAACTGCAGCTGCAAAAGCTGCTTTCCACCTCTTCCCTGGAGTCAAGGAGGAAAGGTCTGTGCTGTTACACTTTTGTTGAGTGTGTCAGGTCTGCTGGGTTTTGTTGGCTTGTGATAAACTGAGGTGTCAACTATTGAACCTTTTTCAGGGTGCGCCCTAAATGTCCTCCCAGCACCTCTGAAAAAAATACTAACAGACATCTAACTAACCTGGTTTAGTAATTTCAACAGATTATTGATAAATTCATTTATCTTAAATTCAGAACATAGATTTGATTCAAATGTAATCAGATACAATTCAAGTTCAACGTATTCTTTTACTCACTTTACAGTCGTGTTGTCCAAAAGTCGTGATCTAACTGTGGACAGAGATGAAGGAGTATAAGGGAGCAGTGGGTAGCAGAGGGGTACAGCAGGCCAGAAAGTCACTCAAATGTGAAAAAAATGACAAGATCCAGGAACTCCTGCAGCTGCCAGAGAGATGAGCCGTCTGTTATTTCGGCAGTTCAGTCCTCTGGCTCACTCAAACTGAAGCGTATTGCTGCCACACCAGAAAAGGAAAAAAAAAGTATCAAGCTAAAACGTGACAAGTTTCACCTTTGCAGTCATGGGTAACTGAGATTATTGCAGTCGTTTTTTTCTGTGGTATGAGTGTGATCCATTTTTTTCCATTTCTTTTGCCTGAGGTAGGATGATATTAGGATGATGTATAGCCCTGCCCTTGTCCATTGGTGAACCCTTCTGTACAACAGGAGATAATCATGCTTAAAAATGTAGATTACAGTTTACATGACGTCACATGCAGAAGGCTTATAAAACATTTGAAACCCCTGAAGGTTGAATCTGGTCCGTCTCTTAAATGCAACTGCTCCAAACTGATATGAGTATGAGTCAGGTCTGTTCTGTGCTGATTTAACACTGAATTATTGCCTCATTGATGAAGTGTAGTGCTGAACACAGCATGCCTTTACAGGGGAAACTTTGTTCTGTATTGTAGACAGTGTGGCCCGTCTGTTGCTGTCTCAAAACTTGTCACCGGGTCAACTCACTTTAAACTCAAAACTTTGAAGCTGCATGATGACAGTAAGAAACATAAAAATGAAACACTGAGCCCCCCCAAATTTCATTTCAGTCAAAGGAGAAAAGGATCAAATGATCATAAAGTTTAACACTGCTCATAACATAGCCAAAGAGGAACTCCCCTAACCTCACAAAGCAGATAGACCTGCCTGTTTTATTTTCTGAAATCCTGCAGATCCATCTCGCTAAGATCAAATGACAAACGGTTTCGTCCGGCACAAAAGTGGCCGGCCAATCAGGGAAGAGAGGCTGAACTTTGGAAACAGCGGATGTGACGACAGTGGAAAGCGCATAAATGTTTAAAAACAATGGCGGCCTAAGTGGACGTGGCTATAACTGCAGTTTTAACAGAAATTGACTCAATTTCTTCTTCAAAAGAAGAACAGAGAACGTCACTTTAAAGCCTTTCTGACAGGAAATAATGATAATAACGTATGATCATAAAGGTAGTCAGCTTGTACAGTTAAAATAATTAAAGTATCAAAGAGTCTTCAGGGCCTTAAGGTTCTCATAGTGCTTGATGGTCTTTATACACCGCTGCAGCTCGTTTAAGTAATGCTTGAAAATAGGTTTTCTGTTTGAAAATTTCTTTTATGGATATGGAATTCACCCAAAATGACAAGAAGATTAATGATATAGTATTGTTTTACATTCAAGTTGCAGAAATCATCAAATCCAACAAGCACATCTTTGTAGAATAAATTTAAGTTTTCAAGAATTGTACTTTGAATATACCTAACCAAATTCTTCCAAAAAAACAACAGTAGGGGGACAGCTCCAAAACAGCTCAGAAACATCAACATTTTTTTTCATTTTTTGTAAATAATATTTTGTGGGATAGCACTGATGAATCAATCTAAAACATCCATCACAACGTTTGTTTATGATCAAGTATCTGAAGGGTAAAGTCCAAACTTTTTCCCACTTGATATTTGGGTCAAATCTTCTTCAGTAGTCGATCACATATGGAACAGTGACAATGTCCTTCTGGAACAGTGATCTTACTTTTTTGTTTATGGTTGAGGGACTTGATAAGAAACACATTTTTCATTACTATGGTCTTATTCAGTGGGAATAAACAAAGAGACGCATAAGACCAGTAAAATTCTTGAACAACATTATTACACCTTTGGGAATTGCATCCATTACAATAGAAAACTCTTTTGGTGTGACAGGGATTTGGTAGGCTAACAGGAACTTAGAATAGTTCATCAGAAGTTCTTCTGAATTAAATAGCTGTTGAACAAAAATAACATCATTTGCAAACCAATTTTGAAAAAATAAAGTTTTTTGTTTTTTTTTAAACAAATTATCACAATTGTTCCAAATGAGGCATTTGTATGGAGAGAGACCATTTTTTAAAAATGAGTGACCAAGCTAAGAGCAATTGCTTGTGGAACTTGGCTAATTTAATTGGTATTTTATCAATATCATAGTTACATTTGAGCACAAAAGGTAAACAACCAAGTTTAGAAAAAAAATGTAGTTAGGGTTAAGTTCCAGATTCAGGGTTCCATGGAAATTTTCTGATCCATTTGATGTTAAATGTGTAGTTGAAGGCTGCAAAGTCTGAAAGGTTTTGACCCCCGAGTTCATGTTGTTCATTATTACAGAATTCCTGGTATAATAGGTCTTATTTTTCCAAACAAATTTAAAAAACATCCTATTAATACATTGGCACACAGACAGGTCGACATTCAGGGAAAGAGCTGCATATGTCAATCTGGAGATACCTGCTGCTTTTGTTTATAAAGTTCTTCCTCCCAAAGTCAGGTCTCTCAAAAAACACATATTGAAACTTTCTAGCTTTATCAATAATGGGGATAAAGTTCAAACTGCAACGATCATCTTGATTTTTTGTTATTTTAATACCTAAGTACCTTACTTAAGAATAAATAGGGAGAAACATGGCAACCTGGACGAACTCCTCGAGACAACATAAAATGACGTGAGGTACCATATTCAGGATTGATTGAGGAACTGCCATTTGTGTAAAGCATTTATATAGCTCTGCAGAAATAGTTACCAAAACCAAATTTATGAAGTGAATGATAAATTGGTGTTCACAGGAGTCAAATGCTTTTTCAAAGTCTAAAAACAAGAAAAAACTTTCATCAGTGAAAAGTTCAGAGCAGTCCAGAAGATCTAAAACTAATCTGACATTAATAGAAATGTGTCTGTTTGACATACAGCCGGAGTGTGTTTCATCCGTTGTAGAAGAAAAATATATCTTAAACTTTTGAACAAGAATAAGAGCCAGTATCTTGTAATCATTGTTAACCAAACAGATGGGGCACCAGTTATTGATCAAAAGTAAATCCTTTTTGAGCTTTGGAATAAGAGTAATAAGTCCTTGTGTTTGTGTGGGGGGTTATGTTCCCTGTTCTATACTTTCTGAGAAGACATTCAATGAAAAGGATACCAGTTCTTTTGAGAATTTCATGTAAAATTCTGCACTGAGTCCATCTTTGCCCACAGATTGTTTGTTTCAAAGATTCGAAATGGCATCTAACACTTCCTCAGAAGTTAAATTGCTGTCACAGATCGATATGAATATGGTCTAAGAGTTAAGATGTCTTTTCTTATGAGAAATGGAAGTAAAGAGTTTGCTGTAAAAATCAGAACAAAAAGAGGTAATCATTTTACTATCACTGACAAGTTTGCTATTGATTTGTCACCTATCTATTGATGACTTTTTTTTATATTTAATTTTTCTAGACAGAAGAAATAGGAAGAACATTGCTCGCCTACTTCCATCCATTTTCTTCTTGATCTCACAAAGGCACCCTGTGCCTTCCTTTTATAGATGTTGTCTAATTTGTTCTGGCAATCACTGAGTTGTAGTAGTTCTTCCTCTGTAAGATTTTTGGTGGTTTTGTTAGATAAAAATGTAATTTGAGACATGAGTGTATCTTCTTCCATCTTTCGAGTCTTTGCCAAGTTGCGGCTATAGGATCTCATGCATTTTCTAATTTCAAATTTTAGAAGCTCCCAGTGTTGACAAAATGATTTTTTGGTTGGGAGCCTTTTCCCAGTGAGTCTTAATTAAAATGGTCATATCTTTTCTACTAAGTTCCCAACATAAGGCTCTGAGAATGTTTTATATTGAAGGAAGTACAATTATCAAGGAAATTATCTTATGGTCGGAAAAAGGGAGCTGCACTGATATCCATGTGTATATTATCGAGGTTTAGTTTTTCGGGAGATGAGCCAGTAATCAGTATGGGATTGTTTGGAGAAGTCTTCAGAGTTCTGGATATTAAGAGTGGGAAATTTGTCTCCCCATGCATCACAAACATAATTTTTTTTCTTTTGAATTATGGTTAGGAAAGTTGTTAGAGTTGTGAACTATTTCCGTGATGGACAAATGGAACCATCCAACTGGTGTTTCAGGTTAGAACTCCCCTTGACACAATTTACATCCCCGTATTGATGAAGAAAAACGGAGTAAATGTGAATCCTACCTACGCTAATGACAAGGCCTGTGTGCAGTTTAGTGGAGTGATTTCTGACAATTTCCGTAGAAAGAGTGGTGATAAACCTGCCCCCGCCCCCGACATATCATTTATGACTGATGGAGACACTGTTATCTCTACTACAGAGTGTGAGACTGCTTATGCACACTCTATGGAAAACCATCCAATATCCTGATTGGCCACATTGAGGTTGAACACACCCATGCTGAAGGTAGTGTGTGTTGTGTAATGAAAATGAAAAATGTACTAAAAAATAAGAATAGTCGTCTTATATTTAGAATATGATATTTTCATTTCAGTAAATACATAGTAACATGATATTGATTAATAAATATGTACAGACATATGAGCCTGTTTCATTTAAGGTGTTTATGCTGCGACGAAGAAAGCATTTGCCAACCTTGGCCCAAAATGTTTTTAAAATCATATTATCGCCTTTTCTGTCATCTCCTTTTGCAGACAGACTTGATATGTACATTAAAATATTTTACAAATATCAGAATTGAAGTCACTCTGTTGATCTGTTGATGATATTACGGTATGCTAATTGAGAAAACTATTCACCAGCATGCAGGCACATGCTGTGATACAATGACATAATAAGATAATCAGAACACGTTACATACTGAAAGGAGGAGGTGCAAATGTGATCACCTAGCACCTGCAAAGTGATTTATCAAAGCTGAAACTGTTTGTGGTCAGTGTATTAGCGTCTATATATAGCATGTGTGAAAGACAGGTGCAAACTGGCACAGTGTTGCACACAAACAGCCGCTGTCAAATAAAACAACCTATAGACAAATATTTAAGAAGCTCCATAACCTGAGAGGTTCAAAAACACAGAAATTTATGGAGCCTATAATATTATTTGGAGTCGCTCTCTCTTTTTCTCTCTCTTTCTTTGCGTGTAAGAGGTTACTACAGATACGCTGGCTGAGGCATTGATAATTTAAATTAATTTGTTGGAAAACAGCATTTGTTTCTCTGCATTTTGTTGCTCCTACATGTAGATTTTTAGACTTAAATGGAATATCAGAGCTTTTATTCAGTTGTTGTTCCATATGGACAGAAATCCAGATGTGGAGAGAGGATGAAAAGCTTTGCTGCAGACTGCAAGAAGAACAAGTTAACCCCCTGTGTAGAGCTAACAGAGTGTGCACATTGTGGTAATACTGACAGCAAAATATAAGGTAAATTACATTCCCTTTTTAAAGAATAAATAATTAAAGTAAGATCACATCGTTTTTGTTACTGTTGGTTCACAAACTCAGGCATGTCCTTCAGAGACAATAACAGTGATGCTGCACAGTCAAGGCAGTTATGTCATTGTGATGACGTCCAAGATGAAAATAAATCTCAACTAAGTCCTCAACTGTGATTTATATCACAAGAGCATGGAAGACTGGCTGATTTCTGTTGTGCAGCTGATATCACAGAAAGGTTTCTGGTGCTCATGAGGAACTTATATCTTTATATTTTTCTATGTCCCCATAGTACAGAGCCCCAGACCTGATGATAAATAAAGATTCATGGCTTCAAAATATGTAATTCATCCCAACAGAATTCCAAATTGTGGCCACAAAATAAGCTTATCACAGGATCTGAATCCAGCACCGAATCTTTACCTCAAGACGTTCCTTCTCTCTCGTCACTGTCCAAAGCCTGTTCTATGACCAACGGCCGTCTGTATAAATTATTGAGCAGAGATTCTCTTGAAAAGGAATTAAAAGATTGAGTGTTTTCTGTTGAACATGTGGTTGTTGTTGTTCTGGAGCTTCCCTTGTTTATACGGTTTAGGTGATGTCATGATCCTGATTCTCTAACACAGGGTAGGCTGCATGAAGACAGTAAGGAACGACACTAGTGGCTTTTCTTTCACAGCCTGAAGTCTGACCACCTCACAAGATGAAAGTGCTCCATTTTGGTTCATGTCTCTAATTGTAACCTTTAACTGTGAGGCTAAACTCTGTCAACTCATGGGGGGGCTGTAAGTGTGAGCCAGCCCACCCCTGGTGCTGTTCAGAGCATCTTATCTCTGAACAGCAAACAGAACAACAACAAGTCAAAGCGTGTTCACAGCCCAGGCTGTCACAGAGGTGTCTCTGAGCTTCTGGAGGTGGGTTGGGATTTTTCTGGGTAAGTGAGGAGGTTGAAGATGATGAAGAGGAGTGCCTCTGAATAAAACATTACATTTACTGAGGTATTTTTTCTTGCATAAAGAAGATTTCCCGCTCTCTTTCTGCAGGGAGCCATGTGAGCTGAGCAGACGAGGACAGAAACACATGCTCTAGTTTCCAGCCTTTTTAAACATTCAAAGGGCTTCTGCTTTTAAAATGCTCTTTAAACATTGATAACTGGCATCCTGAGGAAATCAATGGCTGAGTGATATTAACCTAATTCTCCACAACAGAAGAGAAACTCCCTTGTTTTTCAAACTCTTGTGCTCAAGTTTAACTCCAGGCGCCGTGCAGACATCACAATTCCCTTCTTTAGAGTGGATAAAAGTTTGGAGTCCGTAAAACAGGAGCGGTGCTTGATGTAGAAGAAAAGGATCCGGCTGAGTGAATTCAGCGCTGCGCGTCTCTTACAGAGCTGTTGCTGTAGAGCCTTTTTCTCTGCCCTGCTTGACGGCACGCTGGTAATGAAGCCCGATACTGAGCCAGGACCTGCAGTCCCAGATGACCCTGCTGTGCAGCATATGGTCGCCCTCACTGTGGCTCCAGAGGCTATAGGCCTGTGGCTGCATGTCACCCGCTGAACTGGGAGAAAAAGTCATGTGGGGAAGCCAGCACTGAGCTTCTGATTCTGCTTTTTAAAATGTGAAGCGCTGTTTTCAGTTGCATGTGCTTCTGAGAGACGACTGTTTAAATGGGTCAGACATCACTCCAGTGTTTTATCTCAAGTCTCAAACATAAAAATGGAAATGTGAGGCACATGCTCAGGCACTCTGAAACTGTGGTCTTTTAAAAATGCATCGTGATATCATTGTTCAGTATCAAATCAAACCAAGAGTTGCATGAATAATCCATACGCTCTTTTTCCTTCGGTGTCAAGGGAGGGCTGAAGGCTGTCCCAGAATGCAATGGGCAAGAGGCTGGCAAGAGTCCTCTTAATATGAGAGAAACACAATGCAATGGGAGGACAAAAACATTCCTGGGACTAACTTTTCTTTGCATTCACTCAAGTTATAACTTATAGCTCATTGTACAATGACATTATTCCCAGAGTCAGATAAATAACTGAGCCGTCAGTGTTCAGAGGGTTCATCTGTACAGTTCAAGAGAAGACACAAAGTATTAGTGATTGGATCACTTATCATCACCATCATGGGCTTATTTCAGGGGTTAACCCTTACTCACCCCAAAGGCCGATAGGAATTAATATTTCAGTAAGTGCAAAAAAATTCACAAAACACAAACATGTTATTCAAAAACAAAAAAAAAATCACAAAAATAAAATAAATTTCACATAACATATAAATTTCACAATAAACAAATAACTTTCATAACACAAAAATAAATGTCTTGGAACACAAATAAATTTCACCAAACATCAATAAATTTTATAATATACAAAACAAAAATGACAAAAATTAAATTAATACACTAAACAAATAAATGTCATTAAACACAAATAAACTTCATACAAAAAAATCGCAAAACATCATTTTCACAAAACAGGAATTTAACAAAACACAACAAATACATTTCATACTACACAAAAAATTCACAAAACAAAATAATAAAAAACAAATACATTTCATTAAACACAAATAAAATTCATACAAAAAAAAAAACATTTTACAAAACACAGAAGTATTTCACAAAACAAAGACAAGTTTCACTCAACACAAATAAATTCTATAAAACACAAACACCTTTCCTAAAACTAAAATATGCTTAACAACATAAAAACCTTTCCGAAAACAAAAACCAGACACAAATACTTTTCTCAAAAAAAAATAAAAAATAAAAACCCTTGCACGTTTCTCAGAACACAAAAAACTAACCTTTCACAACACTAAATTCCTGGGGTTGGAAAAAGTTGGACCATTTGGGGTCAGATCTTGCAGCAGAAGACATTTGTCATCACAGAGCTTAAATTTGCATTCCAGAGTGATTTTCCCAGAGCTTTGGCTCCTGTGGACTGGAGTCAGGGTGTGTAGTGTGATCGTGGTATAATGGTGAGCATACCTGCCTCCAAGCAGTTGACACGGGTACGATTCCCGGCCATTGCAGAAATGTAACACCGATGCTTAGGGACAGCAGCAGGTGACCATCCTGACATCCAAGTTTGGCTGTAGGGAGGAGTGGATTTTTAAAGCTACTTTCTTAGTGACTGGGTACATGGCCGGCATCTCCCACCTACTTCTTGCCCTATGGAGGAATTTGTACGGAAAGTCTAAAGTCAGGTGTGTCCAGTAACCATGGGACAGGGAAAGCTTGCAAGTGACAGAGGGTGCAGATAGGGGCCTCTCAGCGTGGCCCTCTGCCTTTCTCTCTGCATCTTCTCCTAAAATCTTCCGCAAGTGTTTTCCACTTGTGTGCGTGTCACCGTGGCCGTCCATTTGCTTGGCATACATCTGGGACAAACAGTGAACATCTGCAGCGGGGCTTTTTGAGAAGCGGAGAGGTGTTGTTGTGGCCCAGCGGTTAAGGCGATGGACTTGAAATCCATTGGGGTTTCCCTGCACAGGTTTGAATCCTGCCGACAACGTCCATTAACACCCACTGTCTGCAGAACTCTTGCAGTTTGATTGCAACGGTGGCCAGGTCGCTCATAAAAAGCACAATGACTGACAGGGTACTTCTGTGTACTTGTAACAGGGGGATGTTGCATGCTTTGCATATGTGAGGTCTTGGGTTCAATCTCCAGCGTTGATTCTCTTGCTGGGTCTTGGACAGTGTTGCCTGGAAAGGGGCACTCAGGGAGGACTGTACTGACCAGGGGACATTTTGAGGAGATTTTGCCAAAGATAACAGCAACGCCCTTGTGCTAAGAGGTGTCTCATTAGTCACGAAACAACAACTCAGTATACAAGCTGCCACGACATGCCTGACTCGCTTCTCTTTTAATACAATTGCTCTCTTGAGCTCAACAACAGCACCCCCTAACAAAGGGGAGTCATTCTGCTGTTTTGGGGTCCTTTTTACACCTCATGGAAGCTCCAAATGCAAAATGATGTGGGGTTGAGCAGGGACGGACTGCTGGAGCAGTTGTTGTGGTCGAGTAATTTTGGTGATGGATTGAAAAATCCATTGGGGTCTCCCCGCACAGGTTCGAATCCTGCCAACAACGTCAAGCACTTTTTTTTAACCTTTGCCTTCATCAATAGACACTCTGAGTTGTCCCCTCGATGGTAACGGAGCATTTCACAGCTTTACTTGCCTCTGATTAGACAAATTTGGGCCATATCCAAATGTTATTTCTGGAATATTTGTTAACTTCACAAAAACAGCTCTGATGATACTGCCCTTCTAACTTTGTCCAATGTAAACATTTTTGGCCCTTCTCTACGGTCCAACACACTTCAAGTGTGATATAAGGATTCTAATTGATCTGTGTGTCATGATACAAGGAGAGCATTTTAAGAATCACTCTGTATGTATTTCTTTGGTTGAGGTATTGCATCAACTCAAGCTCCCTTCCATCAGTTGAGATTTTTGCAAAGGCTCTGCTGTAGCGGTATCCAGTGGAAACAGGAAATGATAACTGATTGGTGCCTTACATGCTTTGTTAAGCCAATCAGAAACAAGTACAACAGTCCTACATTAGAATAGATGCTGGGTCAGTCATGTCTAACTGGGGCCTGGAAAAGCTCAGATACACCACTCAAGGGTCAATAAAGGTAAATAAATTGTGGTACTCCAATTCCTAGACTATTGTTTTACTATTATATTTATTATCATGTCTACTCCTTAAGAAATCCAATTTAATGCCTTGTACTATGGGGGGAGTAACTGTTTTGGAATATTGACATTTTTCAATGTAAGTTTTTTTTAATGCAAGGTTTCTCCTTGGTTACTTGAAGCAACACTAAAAATAATGAAATACCATCACACACTTATTATTGATGGGAACATTAAAAGGATGATCATGATGGCAGATCTGGTTTTTATGTCTGATATACAGGCACATTTCAAACTAGAACATGACAACACTCTATTATCCGTCATTTGATAATAATGATAATGAAATTGCATCAAAACTACAAATTTATACAACATTCAAGGGCTCAACATGCAGCTCATTCACAGACTTAGGAAAGGCTGCTCTGCTGTTTCTGAGCTTTGGAAGATCACATGGAAACCCTCATGAGAACGTCAAACACCTCACAGAGAAGCTAGCTGAATTCATTGTTCAAGACAAACCTCTCATCTCTGTGGAAAGATGATGCCTGTTTATCCCGTCTCCACGGTGTGCCCCACTACATTTCCCACGCTGCCTCACTGGAGCTGTACAATACAGCCTATGACAACAAACCAATGTTTCAGATATCTGCATTCAAATACCTTGGTGTGCATTTATTTCTCATGTATTGAAAAAATTTCTAATGTCCATTTCAAATTGATGTGTGAGTTCATCTACAAGGATCTAGAAAAGTGATGTAACCTAATATGTCCATGTCTGGTTGGACAATTACCAACATGAATATCTTACCAAAAATCAGTTTTATTTGAAATATGCTCTTTAGTCCAAACCTCCAAAGTACTGTAAAGATTTATGAGCATAGTTTCTAAATTCCTTTGGAATGAAGGACGACCAAGACAGAAAAATTGCATCCTATGCCAAAGTAAGTCTCAGGGAAGATTTGGTTTAGGCAGTTTTGAGCTCTGTTCTGTATCTTTTATGCTCCACCCACTTCAAAAATGATTCTCACTGGATGTTAATAAGCCACTGCTTCAGATTGCAAAAAACATTGTGGCTCTGTTTAAGGTGAACTGTAATTCAGTGGTCCTTTTCCCAAGCTAGCCCAGGAGAGATCTGGTCCCATAATATCTTACTTTTTAGAAATATGGCAGCAGACTGTTAAGTTGGGGAAATGGGATATAAAATGGTGCAAACATAGAGTAACTTTCAAAAATTCTCTGTTTAAACAAAAGACCAATGTTATTTCTCATAGTCTACATGTAGTATTAGCATCCCCCATGTAATAGATGAAGACAGTCTCAGATCCAAGGATCTTTATATGGGTGTGACAAGGTCTGGAGATTGGACTTGAAGCATTTACATAAACCCATTATCTCTGAAAGAGTTTGGGAAACCAAATGATTCATTCCAAGTACTTACACAGATTTTGTTGAATAGCCCAAAAATGCTTTCAATTTTAACTCAGCCCCTCACCCCTGTAATTTGTGTAACAATAATGAAGTGGGAACCTATGTACATATTACGTAGGGCTGCCCAGATGTACAGCACATCTGAGTTCTGAAGAGCCATCACTGCATTACTTAGATATCTTTTACATGCCATACATATCTGAAGAGGATATGTATATATATGATCAGACCACATATTGCTGGGGATAAAAGTAGGCTGTCGCCTCCCGCATCCAGCATTCTGGTCTCAACTTTTATCCAGTATCAGCGGAGCTTATGTCCCCTTACTAGCCAGCTTTTTGCTCTTGAATGGTGACTCTGTGTTGAGTTTTAAAAAGATTTGAGAAAAGACTGATTCTTTTAGGTCTGACACCTGTTAAAAGACTGTTGGTGTTGAGGTGGAAACCTCCACATAAGCTTGAGATAAAACTGGGCTTTTCTTATATTGGGTGTGATTTCTTTGGAGCCCTTAATTGCTGGAATTAACAGTGCAAGGGATGAGTTGATAGATACCCTGTGCCAGAGTCTGGAAAACACTTGCTGTTTATGCTACAGTCATTTCTGTATACATTAAAATTGAAAGATTGAGTTTTTTTCTTGGGTTTTTCATGCACATCTGTGTCAAATGAGTAAAAACACGCAAGGGGGAGGGGACAGGTGAAGAGAGGAAATGTGTCTGTTAACTTGTGATGATATGTGATCTAAACAAGTGATTCTTCTAGAGGGCCTTTAAAAAAGATTTTAAAAAAAAACCTTTTGCCCTGCTCGGTCATGAGGGCCACAAAGACGCCCAGTTGTAATTTGTCTTCCCAACACTTGGTGATGGCAATAAGTCAGTCAGTCGACAAACAAGCTCAAGCAAGCAGAAGAAGACAGCAAGTGTGGAGTGGAAGTTAAAGATATGTTTGTCAACCAAAAAAATGATCAAGTGGTGCCAAGCCCTGCCAAAAGGCAAACATTTTGCACTCAACCCTGACTTTATTAAGTAACACGGCTTCGTAACAAAAGATCTGTTGTGTCACTGACTGGCAACACCAGATGTGCTCTGAAAGACAGCTACCTGGTAGACAGACACATGGCACAGTGTAAAAAAGCTTTCACTGTGGAGGTGGAGTTTGGGAGTTTGGAGGACAGGTCCATGAATTGAAAGACTGTTCAGCATGTGTTTGTATGTGCTGGTTTGTGAACACTGTATAAGTATCTTTGTGATGAGCAAATGGTGTTACATCACTGACAAGGTTAAGGCTTGTTCAACTGTAAGTAGATAAGATATAGTTATTGACTACCTATCAAATCAAGAGAAACATTTTCCCAAGGGCCCTCTAACTAGAAAGCTGGGCCCTGCGGTCAAAAAGGTTCAGAACTCCTGATCTGAATCTCACTCTGTGTAAAAAAAAAAAAAAAACTACTGGACTGAGTCCTTCACTTTTTAGTTCAGGTGATGGGGTTCAGTTGAAATTTAATGGCAAAATGAAAATCTAATAAAGTGGGGGGAGGTAGATTAGAGTCTCATGAAAGTCCAATTTGTACATTTGTAGAGCCCAAACGAAATAATACGATTTGGACTTGGTATCACCAGATATTAATAATTTTTAATACTAAAAATTGGGGTTGGGGACAAAAGTACCTATGGGGATATCATACATTGTACATCAAAACCTGACACTAATATAAGATAAACAAAATAACAAAACATGATGTCACTAAGTCATACAAATTAGACTATTGAGATTCAAAATCTACATCCATACCTTTAGGGCCATCCATAAACTTGCCCCCATATCTGTGCGACCTCCTCAACATAGCCTCCCCCTCTCGCTCCCTCAGGTCCTCCTCCCCCCTCCAGCTCTTTGTGCCCCTTGCCCGTCTCAGTACCAAAGGCAGCAGAGCTTCTAGTCACTCTGCCCCCCAACTCTGGAACTCACTCCCACCAGACATCAGGAACTGTGACCCCTGCCACCTTTTCAAACCCAGACTCAAAACACATCTGTTCAAAACTGCATTTCCCCTCATAAACCACTCATATTTTAATCTTTATTTGGCTTGTTGTTTTCTTTATTGTTGTTGCATATTTCTACTTTTTATTCCCCTTGAGGAGTTTCCTTGGATGCTCTGAAAGGCACTTTTAAATAAAATGTGTCATTATTATTTACTGATGTGGGTTATTGGTTTGTTTGTATATCATTTTATTAAATACTCATTACAGTTCCCCATGTCAAAGCTTTGCTTCACCTTCCTCACAAACCACATAAGAGGGTAGAAATGTAACTTTTTCTGCATGTGCTGTTGGTCCCTTTTTCAGCCTCCTTATGATACGTTCACTTTGATTTATGGCATGGAATGAAGAAATATAAACAAAGCCACGGATGCAGGAGAGGAGACTGGGATAATAAGACAGGATGAAACGCTGGATGTGGGAGGCAACAGCCTACTTTTATCCCCAGCAATATGTGGTCTGATCATATATATACATATCCTCTTCAGAAATGTATGGCATGTAAAATATATCTAAGTAATGCAGTGATGGCTCTTCAGAACTCAGCAGAAAGAAATGGAGAAAGGATGAAGTGGGAAAGAGTTAGCTTCCTGATCCCTGGAGCCATTGGTTTGCAGAGAAAACACAACTGAGCCACGCTTGAAGAAGTAGATTATTCATTATAAATGCAGTTGAGTAGATATTAGGCAATGAGTAACAACATCACAGAACTCTCCCTCTCAATTTCTGGTTATTGTGTCCACATTTGACAAATGTGCTCACCTACTCAAATGTTGATTGGACTTAAAAGGGTCTTTGCTCTTGGGGTTGGTTTGGCCGCGCTGAGGAAGAGGAAACTGTGACATGTTGAGGTGAGGGTGGTCCTGAGGTGAGGGTGTTCCTGAGGTGCAGAGCGCTGCAGTTTGCTGTTAAATATCACACCTCATCACCTGAATCAGAGGAATGAAATAATATGTAAGAACATCCTTACTTTCTTTCATCTGAATGAAGTCTTTGTGAAGCAGAGGAAGATCTGCCAGATCAGAAAACTTGTCTTTATGTTTTTTCTACACAGTTGGCCCTTCACAGCTATCCTTCCCACTTTGTCATTTCATCACCGGCTATATTATTTTTTTGCTGCCGACATGTTCCAATCTCTGTAAATGGATCTGTGAAGACTTTTTATGTGGCAGATGATAAGTATCAGCATGAAAATGGAGACTCCTTCTGTCTTTATTTAAACCAATTCTCAGAGCCAGGGTTTTGATCATCTGCTGTTGCAGTCATAAACTAAGAGCCGGAATATTTGTGTCTGTGTGCAGGCCCTTGAACACTGGCTCCCGCCCTGCATTGCCTCAGCCAAACCTGCTGGAACAGCTTTGCGTGGCAGCCGGTCCTGACTGATTGTGCTGCTTGTTAGTCTGTCTTTGATCATTAAGCAGAGCAATGTCACCGCCTTTAGTGTCATCAATTATAATTTAGCTAGTGTCACTTTGATCTCAACAAATACTATCCTGGTTTTTTCAAGCCGTTGTTGGACCACATGCTGCAGACACCCAGCTTTTTCCGTTAGATGCAAGCCTTGTGATGAATAATTTACCTGAGTGGGTTTTTCTCCTGCATGTTCACACTGCTAAAGCTCAGACTACGCAGCCCACAGCCAGGAAGTTAGGAGTAAATGAGAGAGTGAGTGGGTAACATATAAATAGCTCATCATGTTCCTTGGTGGTGGCACCTACATCTGTCCAGTCCATATGGCACCGTTAGTCAGCCCAGAGTTCAATTTACACTGAGTCAATACTCAGTATGAATATGCTAATGGGTGATGGAGGCTGAGCTCCGGTCACAGAGTCACTGGTTCAACATTCTGTTCATTTGGCTAACAGTCATATGCTCGGCTCGTAGAAACAGAAAGACACTCTTCTTTTCTTAACACTGGTAAATATGAGCTGAGCTGTTTATAACAACAACTCTCCTGTTATATACAACTCCATGTAAATGAAGGTGAAACGTGTGAAATATAAATAAAAACAGAATACAATGCTTTGCAAATCCTGTCATGTTAAATACTCTACAAAGACAAGATAGTTAATAAATGCTTGAAGAACAGCTGTTTGGAACATTCCACAGGTGAACAGGTTCATAGGAAACAGGTGAGTGTCATGATTGGGTATAAAAGGAGCATCCCCAAAAGACTCAGTCCTTTACAAGTAAGGATGGGGCCAGGTTCACCACTTTGTCAACAACTGCGAGAGCAACATTGGGAACAATGTTTCTCAATGTACAACTGCAAGAAAATATGGAAATTTCATCATCTACAGTCCATAATATCATCAAAAAATCCAGACAAACTGGGGAAAATCTCTGCACATAAGTAGCAAGGCCTAAAATCAACATTGAATGCCCGTGACCTTTGACCCCTTGGGCGGTGCTGTATTAAAAATCCCCATCATTGTTCAAAAGAGATTGGCGCATGGGCTCAGGAACACTTCAGAAAACCATTGTCAGTTAACACAGTTCATTACTACATCTACAAGTGACAGTTCAAACTCTACCATGCAAAGACAAAGTCAGACATCAACAGATAGAAACACCACCACCACCACCGGCTTTTTTGGGCCCAAGCTCATCTGAAATGAACTGACGCAAATGGAAAAGTCTGCTTGGGTCTGATGAGTCCACATTTGAAACTCTTTTTGGAAATCATGGACGTGGTGTCTTCTGGGCCAAAGAGGAAAAGGACGATCCAGATTGTTCTCAGAGCAAAGTTCAAAAGCAGTATCTGTGATAGTATGAGGGTGTGTTAGTGCCCATGGCATCATGGGTAACCGTCACATCTGTGAAGGCAGCATTAATGCTGAAAGGTACACCCAGGTTTTGGAGCAACACATGCTGCCATCCAAGCAACTTTGTCTTTTTCAGGGATGTAGTAGCTTCATAGAATGTACAAACAGGGGGTCAGACTTTGAGGTAAGAAAGACAAATATCTTTATAACAAGCATGCTGATATACTCAGTGAGCTGTTTTCAGATGAAGGAGTAAACTTTTCCATTCACTTTAAATCTCAGCACTGTTTTTAACCCTACAGTGGGGATGGAGACATGGTGCACACAGATTAACTGGTTGGCTCATTTGCTGGCACAAAGCCCAGACCAACTTTGGCTGCACTCTGCAGTGCTGCCAGGGTCTGCTCATCAAACATGGCATGAAAGAGACTTCTTTCTTTCTTCATTACTTTGCTCTTTTTCTCCTAAATGTGTCAGATTTTTTTTCCCCTCTTCATGCAGTTTGAGAGAGCTACGAACGCTTCAACACAGTGGAATTGCAAACTCCATCCAGCATCCTGTTGTTTATTCCAAGACTGGGCCGTACTGGGATGGTAGCACTGCAGCCAGATCATCAACTAAACTGCATCAGAGTTCCGCACCAGAGTTTTAGAAGCACAGAGGCAGCAGAGGAGGTAACAAGGAGGGGGGAGCTAGAGCGAGACGACAGAAGCTTCTGGAGAGGAGGAACAAGCAGCATCGCTCCTCTCCCATTCTGGACTTCTTCCTCTGCTGACACTGGAACATATTTAATCGGGGGCATGTGGGGTCAACAGACTGTTGGTTCAACAACCTGCACATACGGTATGATTTATGGCTGAAAGTATTCCCCTCAGGCACCTATGGAAAGGCTGAACTACGCACTGTTATAAGGAGGATATCACACCCACTGCATTTCCTAGAAACGTCTGAGTTTGTGTTTATGAGAAATAAGTAGTTTGTCTTCAGGCTGTCTGCCTGAGTCATTTTATTCTGCTGTAAATATTAAGAAGATTCTGCTTTTGTTTTTATTTATAAAGTCTCATGAGGATTAATGCAACTGCAAAGTGATTTGATTTGATTTGTGAAAGAGGGAGTGTGCTTCATTTTGAGACACTTCTAACAGAGTTTCACTTCAGAGGATGCGCGTTTGTTTATTTGTTATTCACGTTGAGCTGGATTTACAGGTTCCTGTTTTCTGATTTAGATGTAGACAGAAGAGCTTACATTTGGACACAGTGAAGGAACTTTGGGGCATGCATGGATTTCATAATCAACTTTTATTCAGACTCTCTTCCTGGAATTATTGAAAAAAACAGCACATCATCTCAGCATAGCTTCATAGTGCAGAACATCTCTGTCTACTGACAAACTCAGTATTCTGCACACTCACACAGCTATCATTTTAGAAGGCTACAGGTGCTTACACAACTGAATCCCAGCTAGCAAACGTGACAGATGCGGCACTTCAAAGACTACTGATGAAAAATCCTCTCACATAAAGTAACTTATTTGCATGAATGAAAGTTCCTCACAAACAGATTATATATCTGTGCAGCTTCAGTGGAGCACTGTTTCAACTCATTTGCTCACCTGAAAAAACAGAAATACACTTCAGCGAGCCTGACGGCAGATCAACCATCTCCTGGATGGTGTGTGTGTGTATGTGTGTCCTCATACCCTTAAGGTGGCACAAAATGCCCTTTCAACCATAAATAAATCTACTACAATATTATTGATGCTTTGGTTCATTCATCATGAATATTTATCACAATACCAGTGAAGAAGGTTACATAAGAGTATGTGCAGAAATGAAAAACATGAGAGCGGGGTTGGCTTAGAGCAAAACTAGCAGCATGGGGGGGCAATAAGGAATAAGGAGCTGTGTCCACCCACAGAGGCAGCTGTGCTCAACCTGGGAGCTGTCCATATTTGGGTGTCTTTTTTTTTCTTCAGAGCAGACATGTTCCTATCTCAATTTCTCAGCCAAACAAACCAACAAACAAAGACAACATGTTTGCCAATTACAGTTGTGCCTAAAGGTTTACACCCCCTCCAGTAGAATTTCTGATTTTTTTGGCCTTTTCTCAGACAATATGAATGACAACACAAAAAGGTTTCGGTCGCCCATGGTTAGAGGTTGGGTGAAGACATTTGTCAACAAACAACTTTGTTTACTCTTTTTAAATCATAATGACAACAGAAACTTCAAAAATGACCCTGCTCATTTTTTATACACACACACTGATTACAAGCAAATAGATCACAGGTGAGGATGGTTACCTTTAGGAGACATTCAAACACATTTGTGTTAACTTTTGTGCATTTATCAGGCCAAAACCACCAGAGTTGTGCAAACTTCTTCACAGGGTCATTTTTGAAGTTTCTGTTGTCATTTTGATTTAAGAAGAGTAAACACAGTTCTTTGTTAATAAATGTCTTCACCCAACCTCTAACCATGAGTGATGGAAAGGATTTTGTGTTATCATTCATATTTTCTGAGAAAAGGCCAAAAAAATCAGAAATTCTGCTGGGGGTTGTAAACTTTTGGGCACAACTATACATGACCACTAAATACTGGGTCATACCATTTTTTTTTACGTCTATGGTGTTTGTCTAAATAGATGGAGAGCATTCTAATCTGAGTGGGGAGTTTAATTCAAAAGCACCTCCTCCAAGAACAACAAGAAGGACCTTTTTTTAATTACAGTCAGTGGGATTAAACTTTGGAACAGTCTGTCTGCTGCACTTAAACAGTGCCTTAACATTCACCACTTTCAAAGGAAATGTAAAGAAATGATAGTCGCAAAATTTAGGACGGATGTGATTTGATCAACTGTGTCAACTCTTTTTTCTTAAACTCTTCATGTTGACAGACATTAGCACATGTTGAACCCTCATATTTACATAGGGTGGTTTGTACCTGTTACCAATCGTGTACTCTATCTCAGTAGATCACCTGCAGCATGCCCACTTTTAGTATGTGCAATTTTTTAGTTTGTACACGCAATTTGGCACTTGGTATTTGGGATCTAAGAAGTTCAGGCCCATAGAGTAACGATGACAAGTGATGATGCAGACATGAGCAAACAGGTAGCAGCACCACATGGCTTCACTTCAATTAGAAATACAAGCACTGAAGTCAACAGCCACACTGGAGCAAATTATATGCTGAAGAAGCAGTGGAATAAATAGGTACAAAGAAATGCACTACTGGTTTTGTTTGTTCTTTTTATTTAGAATTTGTGATACCTGCCCCTTTTCAGTGAGAGAAAGATGGTTTCTCACTGTAGAAGTGACCACGATGCCACTGTTCAGCCTGAAGAGAATGGAATTTAGGTTGAAAATGTAACATAGTTTAATGTCAAGGCTCTGAAGTAAACCACTTCTAGAACCATGAATAGAACATCTACTTCCTTCTGGTTGGTTATTGCAAGCATCCATAACTATCACCATAGCAACAGTAGAACTGTAACAGCCCAGTAATTTTCCAGGCGAGACCTGAAAGAAACTTTGTATAACTGGACAAAATGATCGCTAACATAAACTGAACAAAGATTATGAAAAAACAATCTACATTTATTGCTCAAGAGTCCAAGCAACACTGAAGCCTCAAACTTTCTAAAAATTCCATGACTCCATTTTCCACCGAAAATAGAAGGGATGTGTGCCATGTTGTTTTTTTAGCCCGGAAAAGCTCAGCAGTTATGTGACCTGAAGTATGTCTGTACACAAACAAACAAACCAAAAAAAAGGAAAGGCAGAAATGTTGGCATGTCATAATTTTGAAGCTCTTCTAGTGAAACTAATACATTCTGCACTGTGGACCAATGTAGGTATCACACATTAGTCTGGGTTGGGTTTTGAAGATTTCCTATAAAATCCAGACTGACAGGAGCCATGTCACAGTATTAATGGTATGTGACGTGAGCATTACAGGCTATTTAAAGCATATTTATCTCTCTGCAGCTCCAAGAAGCAATCTCCGAGCTAAAAGCAGCTCAGATTTTATGCATGTTCATTTGTATTTATGTATTCATGCTCTCTGAATATGTAAGTATGCTTTTATCACTTTAAGGTACAAGGTGTTGTGTTACAGTAGTGGAGGACAAATCTTTGTCTCAGGAGAGGGTCCATTTTCTTGTAAGAAACATTAGAGATCCTCTCCTCACTTTAGGGACATAACTGTTCTTTCAAAGGTAAACCTAAAGTTAAACCAAGCCAAAGGGTAAGATATCTGTGTCCCTGCAGGGAGATAGAGGGAAGATTCATTTATTCTGTGAGAACATCTAAAGGAGCAGAGAGCGCAGTTTGAGCCGTGATGGTACTGTTTTTCTTGGCTGCTGGAGTGCAGATATTTATTCATCTGTTAGCTTATGTTTCCACTTTAACCTTAGGTAGATACGAAAAGAATAAGGTCATTGGAGGTTACTGGGCTTTTCTTCTCATGCGAGCAGGCTCACTACAAAGTCAGCATGAGCTAAATGTAAGACTCGTGCTTTTTCATGCCAAACAAAGCAGAGGTGTGTTTACTGGAATAAGATGTGGATGACTTTGGATTTCTACATGCAGATATATTCCAAGGGAGTCCAACTCAGGGGAGACCTTGGAATGTAGAGACACAAAAGACCAAGTCCATTTGGAGCAATAAATCAAGAGGTATTTAACTCCTCTGAAGAATGATCTCTACTAAGAAAAACGTGTCTTCATTGAGACTGCACGAATACAAATGGTGTTGACTGAATAAATTGAATAAATCTTGATGGTAAAGTGTGTGTGTGTATGCATGTGTGTATGCGTGTGTGTGTTTGAATGCACTGAGGCCTTAGTGTACAGTTTCAGCTCTGTGTCTTGTTGTTGTTTTTTTTCCATCTAATATTTTTGCTCATCCACAGAGCAGCATAAAGCCCAGCTACCTCTGGACCCCGACTGAAAACACATGAACAACAAACAGCCCTGCCAGGAAGTGTATTCCACCATCCAGTATCACTTTCTCCAGAGTTAGAAAATGTCATGCAGTGCTGTGAATGTACCCTGCTGCAAACTCCACCAGCTCTTGAGTATAACCAGTCTGTGTTGGCAGGAGTGTACTTTAGAACTTTGTTTCATGGCTGGGGTCGAGACTACTTGTTTATTCCACTTGGTAAATATGGAGGAAGAGCTGGTGGAATGAGCCCCAAGAAAAGCCTTTGGTTGACTTTCAGGAGAACTTTGGGTGTGAGAAGGAAATAGACCTGAGGGGACTGGTCGAAGTGGCACAGCCAGTAATTGTTACCCAAAGATATTGACATGCATTCTTATCTGTCAACAATGGAAGCCCTGAAAGACCACGATTTTCAACAATATTTTTTCTCCATTCTCACAAGATAATTTGTTCATTTCAGATGTTTTCTCAAATTGTTTTTCTCATTGTCTCAAGAAAATGAATCTTGTTTCTTAAAACCTCGACTTAGCCTTTCTCATTACCTCCATTTTACTTGCGAGACGTGCGTATAGGTTACATTTTTAACCTTTTTTTATGTTGTTGCTTTTTTTTTGCTTTTCACTGCTTTAACAAATATTCACTGATTCTTACTGGACAAATTATAAATTGCGTAGCATGTCCAGGAGAAGTGGGCTTGTATAGCTAAATGTACTTTTTATCATATACAGCATTTTTGAAACATTTTTTCCCCAGATAAAATGAATAGAGAAGATCAGTTACCATAATAATTTCACAGTTATTACACTATAATGTCATGATCAGCAAAACTGAAGTCATAAATAAGACTGGTTGTGATCGTTAGAATTAAGCTCTGTTCCCCAGTGTATAAATCCTGGGTGGGAGTTTGAGAAGTTAGTGTCTGTCAGGGACTCGAGCATAGGAGCTAACACAGGATGGCCTCTGACTCAGTCCAGAGTCTTTGGTATCAATCTGTACTTAAGATTTTTAGTGAGCCACATAATGTTTCTTTGGGAACCTTCCTCCTGCTCCTTTACGTTCAAATTCAAAAACCTGATGATGTCATGAGGAAAGATGAGATTATATATGGGACTTTTGCATTTCACTGCAGCTTGGCTCTGCTTCCCAGTGCAGAAGAAAAGTTAAAGCTAGTTTTAGGGGTTTCGGGTAGGGGCTCAGCATTTAAACATCCAGTATTTGCTGCAAGGAAATGCCTGAATGTTGAAATGCTGAGCTGCATTGTAGCATTCAACATTCACTGCAAGGTAATGCCCCCCAGTGTCTTATGCCACCCATCCTTCACTTCAACTGTGGTTATGCCATAAGTACTCAAGGATTCAAGGATTCAAGGAGTTTTATTGTTATTCAACCCATGTAAAATATGGGTGAGACGAAATTAGGTTACCCTGGTCCCGGAGCAAGCCCAATCATAGAAATGAGAATAATAAATAAATAAATACAAATATACAATAAAAAAGAGAATAAAAGAAGAACACAATCAACTTGCCTTTTTAACAAATAGACAGAATAAAATAATAAACTGTTCAAAAATTGCAGTGTTCATTTGTCGGGGGGGGCACTAAAGGGGACCACCAGAGTTCAACAGTCTCACAGCTTCAGGAAAGAAGCTGTTCCTCAGTCTGGTAGTCCTGCTCTTGATGCTCCGCAGCCTCCTGCCTGAGGGGAGAGGGACAAACAGAGCATGTGCGGGATGGGTGGGGTCTTTCATGATGCAGGAGGCCCGTTTCCTGCATCTGGAGGAGAATATGAACATACTCTATATGTACATGTATATGTATATGTATATGTGCTCTATATATACATACATAAGTATATACATACTCTGTGTAAATGCAGTAACAACAGACAGGCTTAAATTCTGTGTCGAACCTTTACAAAATCTTAATGTGCCATTTCAGCAATGTGTTTCGTAGCACCATGAAAATTTGATTTCTGCTGGTAAATGACTGATGCTATGAATTCAGGTATTGAAATTAGATCATTCCTGTCTTGAAGATCCCTGTTGATGTTTGAAAGTTCATGTTCAATTGAATTACAGAGGATATGACTGTAGCATGACTGCAGTGTAATTGAAGGATATGTGGTTTGTTTTCTCAAGATAGCAAGAAAAGATTGGTCCAGATCTCAAGAAAACAAACCACTCATCCTCTTAAGATAACGCAAAACATTAGTAGATATCTCATGAAAGCAACTGAATTTAACTCATTATGGTGAGAAAATATTGTAGAATATCATAGCCTTCAAGGGCTTCCATAGCCAGCAGCAATCTTAAAGTTAAAATATACTGTAGAATGTCAAGAGTCTCTTCACTGTTAGTTTTGACTGTGATGCTACAGTCTAACTTATGTTTTACTCATTAACAGTCAATCTGGAACTACATGTCGAATGATCATGGGAGATATCTTTCAAACAGCTCGAGGAACTGGGAACCTAAGATGCTGTCATATGGGGACAGAAATTATGTGATTACACATTGAAGAGACAAACAAGAGGCAGTATGTAAGCAGGAATGAGTTGTACCAGATGTTAGTAGTTCTGTAGATTAAAGAATAAATGCATCATAACATGGGACTGACGTTCCGAAAAAGTATAATCAACATACTTTTAGTATGATTACAGCAGAGAGAAAATACTGTTGATCCTGTGTTTTCCAATGAACATGGAAATGTTTCACACATTTAAATCCTCAGCGTCAGTATCCTTAGTTCACACAGTCAGGCACTTTCTGCACCAGTCTAATCCAGCTCTGCCGTGACAAGGATCCCTACAGGAGGCCAGTCCTGCCAGCTGCCATCTCTCTGTACATCTGCTCCCCTCTGCGTCAGGACAGGGGGGGTTGTAAGATGAAACAAACACTTCCCCCAACTAGGCTTTGACTTGTAGATAACTCCTGTGGACTCCTACACATATTCAACAGCCTTCAAATATCAGATGATGAACCGTTGGCAACTTTACTGCATTAGGATTGTGTGCCACAATAATGTGACCACATTTAGGGGATGGAGAGGACAAGACAAGACAATGTCTAAGAGAAGGCCCAGAGGAAATACGAGGACCAGGTTGCTCGAACAGCACCATTTAAATTAGTAGGCCAAAGGAGTATGAGGTTGATGAGGGTTGAATTTAAAGCAGCCCTGTCTAAAAAGGATGAAAAGGAATAGGAAGAGTTAGGTTAAAAAAGAGGAAGCTAACTGTGGCTGTGAGGGCCTCTTGACTGTCTTCCTACAGGGCATTTTAGTGTAGCCGTGGTGTTTGATGTAAAGTTCAGGTCCAACCTGGCTGTATGTGTGTGAGCTCAGCTACTGAAGACAATAATAATAATAATAATAATAATAATAATAATAATAATAATATTTTCAGCATTTTTCAGAACAATGTTACAAAGTGCTTCACAGAAATTAGAAACTAAGAAACAAGAGTGTACATAAAGCATAAGTAAAAGAAAATTAAAAGAGAAACGAGAAGAGGCATAGAGGAGAAACATACATACAAATATATGAGAGGCTAAAAACCACCACCAAAAAAGGAGGAAAAAACATTTGAGTCTGCAGGTTGTTCCATAGGGTGGGGGCTCTGACAGTAAAAGCCTGGTCACCAATGATTATTCTGATGTTACCACATGGCTTCAAGTGACAACCCAAACATAATCATAAAAGCAAGAGTCAGGACGTCCTCAGAGCAGTGGTATTATGTGTACGTTAGGTAACATAAGGTAAGGTGAGGTACTGTAAAGCCTGGCTCACACTACAGGATTCTGGGGCCCATTTTTATGTGATTCAGCCTTCCTGACAATCGGGCCCAAACTACAGGTCCAAGACCAAGATCGCCAGATATTCAAGCCTGATTATCTTCTAGAGTGTGTGGGTGGTGGATCAATCTTGAGCCCCAAGAATGGCCCTCCTGACAACCGGAGGTGCCCGGATACTTTTTAAACAATAAATTAAGATTCTCCTTATGTTTGTGATAAAACCTGATTTCAGAATCTTTTAGAATAAAATCCTGTAGTGTGAGCCAGGCATAAGGTACAGTAAGGTAATCTTGGTTACATAAGGTTAGGTTAAATAAGGTTAGCTTTGGGGAGCTAGGGTACGATTACAACCAAGAACCAAGATACTTTATTTGTCATCAAGTACAAGTACAGAGCAAAGAAACTATGTTTCAGTTTCATCCCGTCCAGGAAACATAAAAAAGACAGTGACATATAACGGGACAAGGACAGGAGCCAACAACAGTGCTGCGTTACTGTAGATAGATAGATAGATAGATAGATAGATAGATAGATAGATAGATAGATAGATAGATAGATAGATAGATAGATAGATAGATAGATAGATAAACTTTGTTGTCATTTCACATAGCATCCATCAGGATTTTACACTACAAGTACATTATCTCATCACTTTGTATCTGGTAAAAAGTTGTCTTGAACATAGAAAAGTAGAGTTACAAAATAAGGTCAGTTCTCCTTTCATTTTTCATAAACAAACATGCACTGGTAAGTCTTGTCCTCATGACAGTGGGGAGCAAGTGCTATTTGGGAGTAGTCTGTGTTTAAGTATTACTTGAATCTTATTTCACAGCGTAATAGCACTTAATGACAACCTAATGAACAGTCTAAAGTGAGGAGGAGTGTCATACTCATGACTGTTTTAATGTCAACGCCAACCACACATGACAATATAATGTAATATTAACAAATATAGCTCAATGGATTCTGTAAGTTTGTGTCAATTGTAGATGTCAAGTTGTCGTAAAGACAGGTTATGTTGTCTGCGTTGATGTTATGTTTTTTTAACAAAGACATCCCAAACAATATCAACTCTGTGTTAAAAGTGACATAACTGACAGAATGAGACTTATATGTCATGTCACGGTTCTGACAGTGTGGTGTCAGTCTTATGCACACTCCTTTAGATTAAGTGTGATTTGACACTATCATTCCTTTTTCTGATTATAGTCTGCAGAATGAAATGTAGTTCTGTACCCTGTTATATGGCTTAGTTTAAAGGTGATTTTGCACATTAGAATTAGGGCACTTGTTATGGCAGTGTCCATTAGGTGTCAAGCCAACAGCTCATAGTACTTTTTTCACTGTTGGCAGAGGTAAAAGTTAGGAGGTAGAGGCTCTCACACCTCTTAAAGAGACCTCTTAAAGCCATGGAGACTGTTCCAGGCCCGGTACAGTTCCACTGTCTCTATATTCTCACAAACAGCCATGCTCTCTACTCCCTGCTCCCTGCTCAGATCAAAGCTAGTAATGCAACCTTGTGGGTTGGGAGGAGGGATATTATTTATCATTCAGCTACATGAAACATTGTTTACACAGTTATTCATGCTGATGGGCCTGCCTTCCACGGAGAAGTGAGCCTCTTTCATTTTCTCAGGCTGTCTCTTCCATTACAGGCTGGAAATGAATCCCTGTCTGCACTGTTTTTTGTTACCCCCTCTCTAACCCATCAACTGCCTAAGAGAATAATGACTCCAATTTTTGTTAAAAAACAAAATTTGTCGGGATATCTCCGTTTAGATTGTCAAACACTGATTGCAAAAGATATGTTGCAAAATAAGGAAAAGACATTGAATCTGTTGAAGAAAGCAGAGTCTCACACATCACTTTTGCAAAGGAAGCATATGTGTTTGTAATAGAAGTGCTAACAATGTGTCACATTGCTCAGCTGACACCCACTCACACCCAGCCGCTCTCTGCCTCTGACACTTTGTGGATGTGAACAAAGTTTTTGGTAGATAGCTACTTCCCATCTCTTCTCTCTGTATAAAAAGCATAAGGAGTCTACAAATCACCACATGATTGTGTCAGTGGTGTTTCAGGGATTGAGACTGTGGCAACAATGGCAAATACACTACCTTGCCAAAAAGGTCACACACTCTAATATGTTGTTGGACCGCCTTTAGCTTTGACTACAGCATGCATTTTCTGTGGCATTGTTTCAGTAAGTATCTACAATGTCACAAGATTTATTTCCATCCAGTGTTGTGTTAATTTTCCTCCAAGATCTTGTATTAATGATGGTAGTGTCTGACCGCTGCACAAAGTCTTCTCCAGAACATCCCAGAGATTCTCAATGGGGTTAAGGTCTGGACTCTGTGGTGGCCAATCCATGTGTGAAAAAGATGTTCCATGCTCGCTGAACCACTTTCACCATTTGAGCCTCATTAATCCTGGCATTGTCATCTCAGAATATGCCCGCGTCATTATAGAAGAAAAAATCCATTGATGGAATAACCTGCTCATTCAGTATATTCAGGTAGTCAGCTGACCTTATTCTTTGGAAACATAATGTTGCTGAACCTAGACCTGAGCAACTGCAGCAACCCCAGATCATAGCACTGCCCACACAGGCTTGTACAGGAGGCACTAAGCATGATGGGTACATTACTTCTCCTGCCTTTCTTCTTACCCTGATGCTCTCATCACTCTGGAACAGGGTAAATCTGGGCTTGACCTTCCAGTTTTTCCTAATGTGTTTGACAGTTCTAAACGTAATCTCAGTCTCTACAATCCCCTTAGATGTTTTTTCTGCTTGATGCCAATGATTTGACCCTTCTTAAACACAATAACGTCTTTTTCACGACTACAGGATGGGTCTTTCTCCATGTTTGTTGGGGAAATGAAAAGTTACTCATTGCATTGTGGTTGAATAACTTGTTTCCAGCTGAAAGATAATCACCCATGCAGTACTTATCTGATAAGGGGCTTGTGCCTATGTTTTTCAGTTAAATCCAGGTGGCGACTCTTTTTTTGGCTAAGCAGTATAGTTTCCAGCCACAACTTGAGAAATAAAGAAAGAAAGAGGGGTGTTTTTTTCTCGAAACACTAAAGCAAGTATGGTGGCAGGGCTACGGTTCTGATGAATCAGCTGATAACCCATAGGAAGAAGTTGAAAGGAATCATAAGAATACCCTTTTCTTTTTCTTTCCCGATTGCTGCTCTTTCTTTGTCCCCTCTTACTCATCTTTTCATCGTGACAACTGGTGACGATACAAGTTTGAGATAAACACACTGTTCTTGTGCTATAAAAAGGGGATGAGCACACTCTTGTACCAATATTCTCTGATTAGTTTCACAGCCTTCCACATGGCTCCACATGGACCCACTGCCTCAGATATATTGGGACAGATGGGCACCAGAGCCAGTACATCACTGGAGTTATAAAGTGGGCACCTCCCTTCACTGGTGTTTTGTTAAGTCAGGCCCACATCACTTAGAGAGTTCTGACATTTAATCCCTCTGATTTAACCCTCATGCCAGTCTCTAGAGTCTGCCAGATCCACAAGCAGCTCCTCCTTCATTCACATCACCATCCATACTTCACAATGGATCCATTGTCAAAAGCTTCAGGGAGAGACATCCCTGATCCTGCCCGCCCTACCACACAGCCCACTGCTGGCCCCTACAACCTGAGACACATCAAAGAGAAGAGTCTGTGGCGAGATGTTATAAAGAAGACAGCGGAGGCAGAGCCAGGGTGTGCTGCCTGCTTGGCTGGAGCTCACTCCCGCTGGGTTAGGCAGTACGCTCCTCTTACCCCTACATTCCAGTTTTACAAGAGGGAGGAGAGGAGAGAGAACACAGCAAGAGGAGAGTGTAGAAAGATGTTACACAGAAACAGGGAAGGCTCAGCCAGGGGAAGATGCCTGTCAGGATTTGACTGTTCTCCTAAATACTGCTTCTTAGTTTAAAGTGCTACTGATCCATGCTTAAACTGGGAATACAGAAAACGTCAAATATGATAAAATACCAAATAGCTGCCGAGTTCCAATTAACCGCAGGGTGTAACAGTGCATTTTGACAAATAAACGCCCGTTCCAAAAAAATGCTAGTAGTATTTCACTTAAAATTTTGAAGAAGAAGAAGAAGACGCTGCCACTGCTGCATGTTTCCCCCTCTTACACATTCACGTGTGCTTTTAAAAAAGACTTTTACAGTCAGTCACATCAGTTGAACTGTTTTTCCTTTTTGGTTCCCCATGGATTAATGGACTGATTGGTGCATGAAGACTCATAGCAGGCAGATCGCTCCGGCTTAGACAAACTTTGATTCAATTCGAAAGACTCTTTAAATTAAACTATCTTTGCTGATAACTTCGTTTCATCAGGAATCACAGAGGTGCAATTTGGGGTGGTATTTTGTGTTCATTCAGTGTGGTTTTGTGCCGTAGGTTTAAACGTCATTTAAGACCCATCGCTGACTTATTCGTTCACACTTCTCTGTCAAACATGAAAGATTTAAGTAATATGAGGCCATCTTTTGAAGTTCATCCCCACAACAAGAGACGACCCTGTCACCTTAACTGCTTTATTTGGTATTTCTGAAGAGACTAAACTTAATTCCTGACCATACCTTGTTACCATGAGTGAGGAGGGCACACAGTGGACATGAGAGCCATGTCTATACTGGCTGTTGAAGTCAGTGTGGACTGGCTGCCTACGCTAAACGGTGTGGACCAGCTTTCTGTGCTCCTCAGCATTGACTGGCTGCCTCCACACTACAGTGTGGACCAGCCGTCTACACCAGATGGAGTAGACCTGCTGTCTATGCCACATGGTGTAGATGGGCTACACCCAACAGTGTAGACCGGCTTCCCCTCATGGTTTATGGAAACAATATGATTAATCTTATTTGCTCAAAACTTCATAAAAAAAACATCAAAGGATTAAGAAATAGAAAGGCTAGTTTTGTTTGGGCTGCGTGAAAAAAAAAATCAAGTTGGTTTGCCTGGCAAAGTTCATTTACCCCATTGAAAAAAATGGTGTGGTTTATGTAAAGTTTAGTTTTGCTTTATCTACTTGACAAAATTAAGTTCACTTTGCTTGGATTTTATTTTTCTTGAAAAGAAAAAAAAAAGGACAAGAAAAAAGTGGTGTAGACAAGGAGCAATCTTGCTTCAGCAACATAAGTACATTATGCAAAATGTTGCTTAAATTTTCTTAAAGGTAGAGTATGCAGAATTTTCATAAGAATTAAAAATTAAGTTTTTACAGGAATAATCCTGCTCGGGATGCTTCTGGGCTGAGAGGAGGGGTTTTTATGGATGATGACCAGCCAATCACAGTGCGCCCAGTGTGCATGTGACTTTGTATGTTGCCGATAGCCAGTGGGAGAAACTGTCCTGAAGCGGCTGTGACACAGAGAAAGAATGACTCTATATCCACAGGGTATCTCATTTAACTGCAGGAAGTCAGGTGTACAGCTCCTGAGTTTCTCTCATTCAATGCAGCAGGTACAGGGGCTGTATTTTTACTGTCTATAGTGTGTTTACGAAGCTACGGCTGTTAGCCATGCTATTAGCTGCAGTCAGGGGCAGAAAAGTTTGCATGCTGTTTGTAAACTGAGAAATGAAACCTACTGAAAATTTCTGCATACTTCACCTTTAAGTAGATCTACCATACATTTTTTATCAGTGCATTAACAGTGCTTCATGCCTGTAAAATGCTGCAACTGATGCATCTCCAAAAGCATTTCCAACTAGATGTAAGGAAAGAGAAACTGCTACTCTGAAGTGCATAAATAAATTTTGTAGAGGCTAAACTAACAGTGATGAGAGTTCAAGTTCTGATCAGAGAAATGCACCAAAACAACTGAGAAAATCAGTAATAGAACAGCTCCATATTTGTGAAAAAAATAAAACACAGTCATGGTCAAGAAGTGCTTGAGGCAATCAGTCCTGTGGGAAAACTTTGTCTGAATAAACAAAGAAACAAAGAAATCAGACTTACCTTATAAGGAATTCACAAGAAGTGGTGCAAGCCGTCTTCTGCTTCAGAGGAGCCTTGAACACAGTATAATAGCAAGTCCTTGCACATTGTGTGTCCTCTGCTTTGACACAGGAAGAGTTCAGGTTGTCCCTCCTCTCCTAAGAAATGTGTTAGACTGTGTTTCACTCCAGAGAACAGACTTTTGTTGTTGACTTGTGATGAGGGATGACTTTCCTAAGGGGAGTAAGGTCACACCATCAAATTACTGGTACAGTTTTTGTTGTTTTGTTTTTGTTTTTTTTTTAACAGTGCATACAAAATACTCTCCTTTATGTAACTATAATCAACACAGAACAGGAGAGATGGTGGCGCATGTGGCATATTGAAAATCTTGATGAAGACCCCAGTAGACTTGAGTTGCACTCTAAAAAATGACAACTAGCAATTGTTGAGTCAAAAAATGTCTTCAAATTTGTCTGACTCTAAATTATAATGTGCACATATGCAATAAATAAAACCACATTCTCCCAACAAATTCTCCCTGTCATTGACCTAATAAGGATTTCCACAACAAGAGCATGTGAGTTACAATCATGACACCCCGGGGTGGTTTAGGGTAACAAACATTTTGTGGTTTATACCAGTGATTCCCAACCAGGGGTACATGTACCCCAAGGGGTGCGTGGGCACATTGCATGGGGTACGTAAAATCATTTGAGAATTTATTCAAACTTGGGAGTACTGAGATAAGCCGGCCAACAAAATGATAGGTGCACAACAACTAGTTTCCCCGGGGGGAAATAACTTATGGCACTAAAATCCAAACAGCTGCTGACCTGCAGCCAGGTAAATATGGACATATGATTGGAATGTCCAGTTGCTTTTGATTCAGGAGGGAGTTCAGAGGAGCTGAAGAGAAACACAAGAAAGAGACCAAACCTTTTTAAAGTTTAAACGCCAGTTTCATTAGCACTTACTCAACAAAGATCCAGTTTTTTGATGGTAAATGTTACACAAATTGTATATAACTAAGGCAGGTTGATCTTGATCCTGTTGATTTTGTTTATCCATTCATATGACTGATTTATTTTCAAGGCAAATTGTTATTTTTATATCCAATTTGAGTGAAAAAGGAGAAAACACTAGATAATTACGAGTTCAAATTAAGTTGATAAAGATTTTTAGTTTATAATCAGTTGTGTTGTACTCTGCTTTTGAAAAATCTTCGACTAGCATCTGTGAGGGGGCACTCATGTTGTGACAAAAAGGTTTAAGGAGTAAACTAGGAAAAAAAAGTTGGGAACCAATGCCCAAGATTGTCCCCTGAACAGGCCAAGCAGGTGCATCATTGACTGGCTCAGCTGTCCCCTCAGAGTCTCCCTGATGGGCTAGTGTGGGGGTTCCCAAACTTTTCAGCCCGTGACCCACAAAACAAAGGTGCACAGACTAGTGACCCTCACTATCCCCAGAGGTGACTGAAGCATGAGAAAACATGTAACAGTTTGATATAAAATAAAAGCAGAATATTCAAAGTTACTTCTTTATAATTTTTGAACGAACATTTTTGCAGTCGTGTGCAAACTCAATTGTGATACAATACTTTCATTTCCACATTAGAACAAGAATAATTTAGTTCAAGTAGTAGTCATAAACTGTAGCTCTGTGTGAACGTGGACATTGTTGCAGTGCAAGCGAACTTTTTGGGATATATGTTTCAGTGTTTATCTCACCTAATGAAATGGATGGGCACTATGCATGGGGCACAAGCCTGGACTGGACTGGAGTTTTTTCATTGAGCAAACATCATCTATATGTTTTTAGCTTTGCAGTTATGTGAATTCTCATCAAAACTGAGTCTCACCAGCAGTGAGGTTTTCAGCTCTTCATCATAATTCTGTGCATGTGTTTATATTTCTGTTTGTCTGTTCAGCTCTGCGACTTGGCCTCTACATCAGAATGTTAATTTCTGTTTAAAAGGTTTTAATCATTGTCAAAATGTAGCTTCTGGGTTCCCCTACTGCCTAACAGACTGTGTAAATAATATTAACAGAGTAAGTTTGTATGAAACAGAGATGCATGGTCTGCATGGTTTCATTTTTCTTTAAAATGGCAAAATAATGTTTCTGTTGTCTTCTGTGTTTATCTAGCTGCTGCCATCATGTGAAACATTGTCACACTAAAGATCAGTGAACCAAATGAAGTCATAAGTCACCAGCATGTTTTACCAATGAGCTGTATGTTTGGGCTCATGGGCACATCAACGCTTTCTTTAAACTTTAGCCTTCCCCTCACTGGAAAATGTTCATCTTTGTCTCATCACACCAGGAAACCCTGAGGACATTTGAAGGTGTATCTGCACTTTTCGGCATATTGGAGGCCATTCTTGCTGATGAGTGGTTAGCATCTTGTGGGATAGCCCTGGTTTCTCTGTCCATGAAGTCTTCGGTGAACACTTAACTGTGATACCTTCATGCCTGCTCTCGGGAGCATGTTGCACATATCACTAATGGTTGTTTTAGTCTTCCTTTATAGCTCTGACCATGTTCCAGTCATCTGATGCTATGGTTTTTCTTTTTCTACCCATTTCTATGTCTGTTGTTCGGTGCACCAATTATTCAAATACGAGGCCAAGAAAACCCGCCATAGGCTACAGCAGAATAAAGGGAAGGTTCTGGAGTGGCCATCTCAGTCTCCTGACCTCAATATCATTGTGCCACTCTGGGGAGGCGGTTTTACCATCTGAGAAAAAAAAGACCTTCGTCCATTACTACTACAAAAGACTTCAAGCAGTCATTGATGTTAAAGGGGGCAATACAAGGTAATAAGAACTGGGGTATGAAAACTTTTGATCAGGGTCATTTTTGAAGTTTCTGTTGTCATCATAATTTAAAAAGAGTAAACACAGTTGCTTGTCAATAAATGACTTCACCCAACCACTAACCATGAGTGAAAAAAAAGTTTTTTTTATCCTTCATGAATAATGGCCAAGAAATGGCCACGAAAATCATAAACTTGAGAGCATAACCCTATCTGTCTATCTATCTGTCTGTTGTCTGTTGTCAGTAAGAAGTCAGTGTAAGTACTTTCTGCCCAGTATGTTGCCTTCTGTCCTGCACTGACAGAACAATCTCCCTCTTATGTTTGTAAAGGATTATATCTGTAAAGGTATTACAGCTGCCCATGTTATTCTGTCAGCTGGATTTAGTCCTGCCAAAGATTGGGGACAAATGTTCTGTGCTACTCTAATGGGTTAAATGCCTTTTTCATCCAGTATCTTTCATATTCAGAGTGATTGTTTATTTGCACATTATGAAAATTTATTGCCAACCATCTGTCAGTGTTGGAAGCCTTTTTTATTGCGAAACATTATAAATGTGTACCCCTCATATCAGTTAAGGAGAGAGACAGAGAAAGAGAAAGAAAGATGGACATAGAAAGTAGACCTTTGATTTTCATGCTCAATTGTTCGGTGATTGGAAGGATTTCATACATGGACTGATCTTTTATTCTCCTTACTGGAAAGAAAGAGTCATAGCAAGTGAAATATTTCTGTGCAGCTGTGAAAAAGTTGCATGCATTTGGCCTGTTCATGCCATGAAAGTTTAGAAAAGATCTATCATTTAACTGTAGTCTGGTTCTTGCAGTTTTACTTCTTTGCTTTTATGTTTTTTCTGTGTCCATGTGAATGTTCTCTTTTTTGAAATGGGTATAACTTTGTTAAAAACCCTTTAAAACAATTTTTCGTGAATGTAACTAATATGAACTGATTTAATTTCTTTTTTCATTTCTGTTAATGAAGGCTTAACTCCGGGGTCTAACCCTTTGCAAGGTTTCACTAGTTTCAACTTCATTCATATATGTCACAAAAATTAATCTAAAGGCAGGGTTGGTAATCTGATTGAGATACACTTTTTGTTATATTGGTCAAAATGATCTTTATATCCCAGTGACAATCAATACAAGATTTGTTCTTTAAAAAAAGCCGCTATCTACAGCAGGAGTGAACCTGGAAAAACGCCAACTACTCAGAGCATTTGTGACACACATTTTTTTAACCAATCTAATTGCATCCTGCTGTCCTGCACGTTTATTGCGCTAGCATGCACCAGTCCTGATCTAATGCGCATAGCCGAGCACAGAAGGACCCAAATACCCCAGAGAATGGTGAAAAAAGTCCTCATATCTCAATTATTAGTAACTGCTCCTCCTGCTAACCAGAACAGAAAAAGAAAGACAGAAGTAGAGACGATGGCAACGAGAAAGACCACATAGCTGGGCAGATAATTGCATATTACAGGAGAATCGTTCACTTGCGGATAAAAGCACCAAAATTGGCACACATACTCCTTAGATGTTGCTCTTTTGAGAAAACCATCTGGCCAAATGAAAATTCAAGATGGCGGCCATTTTTCAAGATGGCCACCATTGAAAATACAGTAATATTGCATTTCGCCATAGAATCCCATAAACTTGTCCTATTTGAATGATCTTGGTGTCAAATTATACATTTATCATTATGTAGAATCCACATTTGGACCCATGGACTTACTCAGTGGCTTCCTTGTACCATATTTTAGTCCTGGAATCCTAATATTCTGCTAAATATGAGGTTTACATTATGTC
>RPOG01000555.1:0-133010 GCA_008086565.1 Thalassoma bifasciatum | reverse complement strand
ACCAATCTAATTGCATCCTGCTGTCCTGCACGTTTATTGCGCTAGCATGCACCAGTCCTGATCTAATGCGCATAGCCGAGCACAGAAGGACCCAAATACCCCAGAGAATGGTGAAAAAAGTCCTCATATCTCAATTATTAGTAACTGCTCCTCCTGCTAACCAGAACAGAAAAAGAAAGACAGAAGTAGAGACGATGGCAACGAGAAAGACCACATAGCTGGGCAGATAATTGCATATTACAGGAGAATCGTTCACTTGCGGATAAAAGCACCAAAATTGGCACACATACTCCTTAGATGTTGCTCTTTTGAGAAAACCATCTGGCCAAATGAAAATTCAAGATGGCGGCCATTTTTCAAGATGGCCACCATTGAAAATACAGTAATATTGCATTTCGCCATAGAATCCCATAAACTTGTCCTATTTGAATGATCTTGGTGTCAAATTATACATTTATCATTATGTAGAATCCACATTTGGACCCATGGACTTACTCAGTGGCTTCCTTGTACCATATTTTAGTCCTGGAATCCTAATATTCTGCTCAATATAAGGTTTACATTATGTCTGACTGGGGTAAAATGAATGGTAGTCTATCTTAGTGTTGTTAGAGGTTTAGTGTGTGTGTGTGTGATTGTGTGTGTGTGAGAGCCTGCCAACACAAAAAAACATGCTTGACTTGTCTGCATTACATGTCACTAAATTAAATACTAAATTAAATAATTAAATATTAATATTATATCCATCAATCTATCTATCTATCTATCTATCTATCTATCTATCTATCTATCTATCTATCTCTCTCTCTCTCTCTCTCTCTCTCTCTCTCTCTATATATATATATATATATATATATACATACATAATAATTAAATTATTTGCACAGATTACACTTACTAACACTCGCACACAGACACAAACTTTCTGGCTGATCAGATAGCATGTGTGGCCTCACCAAATGATTGTGACCAAGGACAAAGATGCTATCAGCAAGAGCACTATCAGTCTGGCTGGGGTGGCACCATGCAGTCATGAAGAAGTTGACACCCAGATCTTTGTGCATGCCAGGCATGCCACAGAAGCAGGCAGCGAGGTCATCATGGTCAAAGCCAACGACACAGATGTTGTCGTCATTGCAGTCAGTGTTCTGGAGGCACTTCAGGAGCTCGGTCTGCAGCAGTTGTGGGTTGCCTTTGGCCAAAGACAGAACCTGAAGTGGATTCCTGTTCATGACCTCTGTTGTACTCTTGCAGACAAACTGCTTGGCCTGTCCCAGCGACAATCTTGGGCAGTGGTTCCTAACCTTGTTTCCTCGTGTACCCCCTTAGCCTTTTTGTCACAACATGAGAACCCCCTCACAGATGCTGGTTGATGATTTTTCAAAAGCAGAAAACAACAAAACTGATCATAAACTAAAAATCTTTCTATCAACTTAATTTGGACTCTTAATTGTTTAGCTTTTCCTTTTTTTCCACTCACTTCAAATTCAAAAAGAAATATTTTGCCTTGTAAATAAATCAGTCATATGAATACATAAACACAAAATCAACAGGAGCAAGATCAACCTGCCTCAGCCATATATAATTCTTCTAACAGTTATAAAAAAATGGAGCTTTGTTGAATAAGTGCTCATGAAACTGGCATTTCAACTTTAAAAAGGTTTGGTCTCTTTATTGTGTTTCTCTGCCCCTCTGAACCCCCTTCTGAATCTAGAGCAACTAGAAATTTCAACCATTCTCCATATTTACCTGCTGCAGGTAAGCAGCTGTTTGGATTTTAGCGCCACAAGTTATTTCCCCCCAGGGATACTAGTTGTAGAGCACTTACCATTTTGTTGGCCGGCTTATCTCAGTACTCCCAAGTTTGAATAAATTCTCAAATGTTTTCAAGTAGCCCATTCAATGCGCCCGTGTACCCCTTGGGGTGCATGTACACCTGGTTGGGAATCACTGGTCTTGGGGACAGGCAGCACTTCCATTTGGCGTGCCTGCTCAAGTGCTCCCGTATAATCTGGCAAGATTTTCTCTGTTTTTTTGTCCTTGGGATCGATATTTGTTGGGGACATGACTGCACTAAGTGGAACGCACTCGCAAGTCTTGGTCAACACACTCAGAATCATGCTACATTGTGCTTTTTCTGAAGTGCTCATTTCACCTAAGGGCACGTGCACGTTAGCTTGATTGTTGTCTCAAGCTGGTTCCTTGTCCAGGCTCACCTGGGAAAAGTGAGCTCAAGAGGCCAGTGGGTGCACGCAGGGGGAAGTTTGCATAGCAAGCACCCGTGTGCCTGGCACTGACCTACGCTTTTTCAATCAATCAATTCTAAGCACCTCCCTGCCTCAAAGAACCCAGCCTTGCCCTAACTGGGAATCGAACCCAGGCTGCGGCGGTGAAAATGCCGAGTCCTTGCCACTGGTCGTTGGGGATATGCTAAGTTGCACGTCTGCAACGGTTGACTTGGAAGCAGATGCCATAGGAGCTCCACGTATCAGCTGGGCTCTTTGAACAACCGACTCCCAGTCAAGACTCAGAGGTGAATCAATCTAAAGTCCACAATGATGAGTTTCATAAACTGTACTTTGTCTCTCCCTGCGTCTGTAACTTAGTGCTTTTGCCGTAGCCTTTCGTGGCCAGGTGTTCCTTAAAGAGGTTTTCATTCACAATGGGAGCAAAGTCAATGTCCAGCACAGTGCCTTGCCAATTGAGCTGAAACCCATGAGATTCAAGCGCAGAGGGGGGCCAAGGCAAGGTGAGCATTTCGCACCGATCCTTGTCCATGCAAGGTTGTCACTTTTTTTCACGCAAACATGTTTAAGGTCCTCTTCACCCAGCCACAGTCGGGAGTGTCACAGCAGGGAAAAGCACATTCCCTGACCGGGAATCGAACCCGGGCCGCAGCGGTGAGAGTGCCGAATACTAGCCACTAGACCATCAGGGAGATTCTGAGGGGACCTCTGAGCCAGTCATCAGACAAACTGCTTGACCTGTCCCAGCGACAGTCTTGGGCAGTGGTTCCCAACCTTTTTTTCCCTTGTGTACCCCCTTAGCTTTTTTCGTCACAACATGAGAACCCCCTCACAGATGATTAGAAACTGAAACCTAACCATTTCTCCATATTTATCTTGCTGCAGGTAAACTGCTGTTTGGATTTTAGTGCCACAAGTTACTGCACAGAGACAAAGGCCCGTTTTTGCGACAGCGATTTTGGGGTGAGACACAAAAACAACTGTTGTGTTTTGATGTACCTGAAGTGCAAACTTTTGAAAACAGCCTTCAGAGTGGAATTTTTCTGAAATGTCTTTTGACCATTGTCATGTACACAGCAGAGATTTTAGTGCCGCTTTTGTCATGCCCAGCTTTGAGCGTGTGCATTACACCTTCATTATGGCATGGCCAGAAAGAACAACAGTTACATTACTGCTCTTCTGTGTTGTTCTTGTGCTGCTGAATCTACTGACTGCCTTTCAACCAAATATGCATCTATTGCACCATTTTTTGCCATCAACTAAATAGCTTTTTGTATATACGATCAGCTCGCTTCTTCTTTGGCCTCTGAACCATTGTCCTGTATACGGCCCCCACAGTAATGTTGCCATCTACAGGCCTGGTATATGTACTACAGAGTTGTAAGTCCCTTGGCATTTCTATGTAAATGCAGATTTTATTCTCTCTGTTTTTTCCATTTTTGGTTGAAACACTGTGAAACATTATTGTGTAAACTGGGACAAAGTTATTGCTCGGGGCCCAGCCACGAAATTTTATTACGGGGCCCTTAACTTGTCCTTGACTTAGCTGTGCCTGTCTTTTCAAATGGAAGATGACAACAGATAGTTTTAAGTTTTGTCAGGGAGGAACTGAGGGGACAGTGTCTCCTCAGTGGACCAGTGATGGCAAAGTTCTCAAAGGAAATAAAAGCACACCAAGAGAATGTATGTCAGTCACTGAGAAGGCATGTCTTTCTCAGGTAGAGGAGGCATACATGGGTGCTGGGACGCCCTCTGGATGGCCCTCAGGCCAGCATTGATGAGACCCAAGGCAAAAAGCCTGGAGCAAGGGCAAAGGAACGAGTTCTACTATTTTTTTTTTTTTTTTTGGGTGGGGGTGGGGGGGTTACTAGAAACCTGACAGATCAGATTTGCTTTGAGCAGAAAATGTCACAAACTGGCTTTACTGCAAAGCATTCACAAAATGTTCTGTGATCTTGTACCCTTCCTTTTCAAATGCAAAACGACCATTAACTTTAAGTCACATTCAAGGTTATTATAGCTGACAAAGACTAATGAAATAATGAAAATGAAAGTAAAAATTTTCCATTGTAATTGTCACTTTGGAGTAGCATTTCACCATAGCTGTGTAGATTGCAGCTGATAACCCCATCCGTCCTCATGTTCTCTTTTCCTGAATGTATTCTAACCTCTTGAGACCTGGCATCCACATTTGTGGACATCACATTTCTGCCTCTCAGACTCATGAAATTTCATTATTTGAAACTTTAGCCTATTAGCCACATTCAGTGAAATTTCCCATGTCATCATCTGGTGATAATCACAACTTAACACCCATTTGGGTAAGAGAAAAAGTGCTGTGATGAACAATAGCAGGTATAACTGAAAACTAATCCTTAACTAATAACACTAAAAGCATAACTTCCTGCACAAGGACCGAGTTTAGTTTTTATACTTCTTAGGTCTTATAGATGCCAATGGCAAGGAGAATTAAATTTGCACACCAGACAAACGCTCAGGTCTTTAAAGGTTGATCAATAATATGACTCATAAGCTACACTCCCACCCTGAAGCTCCACCTGCCTCGACCCTCATTGTACAAGAGTTCTTCTCATGATAAAATTGTTTATATTCAAAGAGTGTTCATGGGCTGATACATGTTTTTCTAATCAATTTACGATCTTGCCTGAGTTTCCTAAGTATCTCCACCTGTTGTTGCTTCATCTGCTTCACTACTTTATGTATGACAAATCTCCTGATAAGCAATTATTGCATCTGCACATAATATCTGATAATATAATATTGCACATGTTGATAAGTGGTCAAATATGCTGAGGTGCTGTCCTTGTGTAGTGCAACCGTTACTCACACTGATTCTTATTCTTAAAAAATGAAATAAAATAAAGCCAGTCTCACTGCTGTTTAAGTCTTTTCTTCAGTGATTCTGTGGTATTGTACTGAAATCAGATGACAAAACATTTTGCTAAGCACTGACTTTACTTGAGGACACTGAATAGGTTAGCAGTTCAATAATAAACAATTGACCACCACGGTAGTAACTCAAACGATCTCTGTCTGTCTGTCTGTTTGGATTTCTCTCTGTCTCTCTCTTGGTCTCTCTGTATGTCTCTCTGTCTCTGTCTCTCTCTCTCTCTTTCTCTCATCCCAACACAGTCGACGGATGTCTGTCTAACATGAGTCTGGTTCTGTCCGAGGTTTCTGCCCTTTAAACGGTAGTTTTTCCTTGCCTCTGTAACTTCTTAAAAGCAGCTGCATAGTGCTACACTCATGGTGGGTTAAGATAAGATAAGATCGCTTATCTTGTCTTGATGTTGGGTCTCTGCAAATAAAATTAAAAAATAATAAAATTAAATAAAAAATTAAAAGTAACAGGTTTTGACCTGCTTCTTTTTTGTAAAGTGTCTTGAGATAGCATTATGGTTTGGTGCTATATAAATAAAGATTGATTGATTGATTGATTGATTAATTGATTGACATGAGCTAACAACAAAACATTATGCCATATTCAAGGTTATGTCTCCTACAGACCTTTTTACATCATTCAAAGACATCCTGTTATTAGACAGCCTGCAGCTGGATATTATATATTAATAATATTCTTCTCCCCTTCAAGGTAATTTATTTGGGTGGGACAAATGCACCTGTCCCAAATATTGGTGGTGGTGGTGGAGGTACGTCCCACCCACCTTCCTGGTTCCTATGTCTATGCCAGGAGGCAAGTCAGAGGCAAGAAAGGAGTATCTTTGTGGCTTAAAGTTCATCCCTAAGCTGAGGTAGAACATTCAAGAAGATGACCAACCTGGACTCTTCTGCTGGATAACACAGACTGACACTGAACTGCTGACTGAGCTGCTCTGTGACAGGGCAGTCAGGCAAAAAGCTTACCAACTGTAACAAGGTTTTAAACAAGGTTTATTTAAAGCTGCAAATGCATGGGAATGGCTAACTAGACAGGAATGCATGTGGGGTGATTTCCTACCTTCTACCAGACTGATCAACAACTTCCTTCACAGGCTGAAGGAACGCAGAATTTTGCACCTTGGTCCCAGCCCTGACTTAAGTTTGAAATCATTGATCATTTTCTGTGGCTTGAAGCCCAAGGCTTGTTCCTAAACACAGGCCTTATCTTCGGTATCACAATGCTACACTGAGTATGTGTTGTAGATAAAGTATATGTGGCACAGCAGTCCACTCAGACAACACTCATTTACATACAAGACCAAGACATGGTCTTACAGTCTCTCAGGGAAGTTCTGGGATTTCCTCACATCCGTCCAGAGGAGGAGCTGCGCGGCGTGTGAGCTTCTTTACATGAGTGCTTCCTCTGAAAGCTGCCAGAGGCTAAGCAATCGGCCCAAACAGCCAAGAGCTCTGCCCCACTTCTCAACAAATCCTGTGAAAAGACCAAAAGCAACAATGTGTCCATCTGTGTCTTAGGACTTAAAAAGCCTTTGAAAAACAGCTCACCAACAAAAAGATTCATTAAAAAAGCCACATCATCTGCTCCCTGTGTTTTTTAACAAACGCTGCTCAAAGAAAGAGTCTATTTGTTGGGGATTATTTTGGGCAGCTGCTTAATCCACATGTGATGCTCTTTTTAGTTTTTGGGGCAGAAGGAGGGTGAATGTGGGACAGAGACTGAACAAACTAGAGTTTGTCTGTTCTTGGTGTTGGATGCGACTCCGAGTTAAAGAGTACAGCTGCTCAGTTCGCTCCAAGTTATCAGAGCTCCTCAGCACAGAGAGGGAGAACCAGACCTTCATACAAACTGTCGTGTGTACACATGTGGCTCCACACTTGCAGACTGATTAAGCATTCTTTAACTTTTTCTCCGGCAAATTCAGTTTGATCTTGGTCTCTGAGTCCATAAGGGAACAGTGGTACAAACGCTGTCTTTTTCATCGTATAAACTTTGACGTTTTCATGTAATTTGAAAGCATTATCAGCAGTTAGGTCAGCCCACTTATACCTTTAAATTGCTAACATGCCATTCTGTATGCTAGCGTGCTGACAGGAAGCAGGACGCTCTCATTATTATACAGACTTCAATCATCATCAGGCCTGAAAGGTAACATCAGAACACTGCCACACTTTTGGCACTTCTCCGTTCTGATTCATCAGCTCTGGGAACAGAGTACAATAGCAGGATTTGATTTGGGTGTAGGGGGAATGTGTGGTGGATGGGGTAAGAGGAGATAGGATGGATGGATGGATGGAGCTTGATGTTGTGATTTGGACTGATAAGAAAGCAGTTATTTTATCCGAAAATCGTTCCAAGCACAGCTCTAAACTGTGATGGGATGTGACAAAGTGTGTGTGTGTGTGTGTGTGTGTGAGTGAGAGAGAGAGAGAGAGAGACCGTATTGAAGTATGCATCAGTCACAGTGTGTGTTTGCATGTTGTGTGAGTGTTTGTGGCATTGGGCGTGCAGCCAGCAGGCTGCTGAAGTGGAAAGCTTTCAGCTTGGTTGCTAAGTGGGGTTGCAGCCTAGTACTGATCACTGCACTCCTCCATTCTCCACTTCACTCACTCTCCTCATCTCTCTACCCTCTTACTGTTTCCCTCCGTTCTCTCTGACCCAGCTCTCCCTCTCCCCTTCCCTCTGCTGCTGTTTCATGTTCTCTATCTGTCCATCTCTCTACTTGCTTTGTTTTCTCTTTATCTCAAACACCCTCTCCCCCATCTCCCCTGTCCTTTCCAATTCCTCAGCCTTCACTCTCTTTAAGCCTTTTTCTTTCCGATCGTTCCATTTCCCCTCAGGCATCTCTTTCTCTTCATCTCACCACGTCTATTTTCTCTTCATCACACTGCTTCTCTGTTTTTCCTCTCTTTTACTCACTCTCTGATGCCTCTCTGCACCCTGTACGTTTCTCTTGAGCTGCAAACACAGTGTGCTGTGCTGCTCTCGTGCATTGAAATATAATAACTCATTAGATCACATGGTGTGATGGTGGTCGACATAATAACAAAAAGTCAAAGTTGCTTGAGGGATAACTTTGGAATTCAATTATAACCAGCGAATTTCATGCACTGAATACAAATGACATTTATTAACCATGAAGAGCTCCATTCTGCTCTAAAACCAGTGATGAACTGTCAGGGCTTGGTGGCACATCATCCACCATGTTGGGACTGAGTTGCCACAATTTCAAGCTGAAGAAAGGAGACAGGACATATTTCAACAAAAAACTTTCATAACTGTGCTTTGCAGACAAGTCTTCAGCCTGCTGTGTTGAACTAACAAGATGCCCAACAGCCTTACATGCACCACCTCCAAAAACACTGAAACCTCACAGACTACTCTGTTAATGGTCATGGCACTTTGCAAAAAGTTAAAAAAGATTTGTTTATCTCATTGTTGAAATGAGATCTGTGATAAATGCCTTTAGTCTTACCCTGTATAATTGTATTATTTTCATTTGATATGTTGGAGCTCAGCAATAAATACCGGCCATAGAGGTAATTAAGCTCTAATTTCAAGGGGGACCAAATGTTATCTGAGACAGAGTTCAATTCAACTCTGTAAAGTTGAGTTGACATTCCATATTTTACTTTGTGGCTTCCCTGGGCCCGAGCTCATCTGAGATTGACTGAGGCAAAGTGGAAAAGTCTGCTGTGGTCTGATGAGTCCACATTTCAAACTTTTTTTTTTGGAAATCATGGTTATGGTCCCATTGAAAATTGTGGCACATACAGAAGCTCAGCTCATTGACAGGTGGGTGCTCTATAACTGTTAGTGTGGATGCTCAAAGCCTTCTCCATTTCTAATATGGCCCCAATTGTCACCGGTCTGCTTTAGACAAAGACCAGTGACCTCACAGAGACAATGTCCATTTACTGTACAGTCCATAGTACACACAAATGATTGAAACCATACCTGGTAATAAAACAACAATATTAATCTGAGTCTATTCTGTCGGTGGGGGCTGAAAGCCTGAGTCTTTACCTCACACCAGTTTGACAGACGCACCAAATAACCACAAGCTTCAAAACCCTACTTCAGAAACAAATAGGTGACACCACTGAGACTACGTCCATATATCATAAACATATGTCTATCATTTAATTTTACCTTTAACTCAAGAACTGACAGTCAAAGACACAGTAAGGTTTTGTATGGTGTGCTTTGTTGCAGAAACTACAAATCAAACAAGTCATTGATTTATTATTTGAGTCAATCAAGTGTGATGTGTTGAGTGACAATGATTGGAATGTAAGCTGTGAATGTGTTTAGAAAAACAAGTGTCAGGTGTACTAAAAGACAGACTGTGATTAATGCACATTGTCTGCCTCTTTAAAGCTGGTGTAAGAACCCAGACAATCTGGGGCATAGTTTTTAATAAGCAGCTGCAAATTCAGTTCTCCTCTCACGATTATCTGACACAAACTTGACTCAAAAACTGTCGAGTTTCATATCTTTCTCCCTTTACTCCCATGTTTTATGGCTCTCCCTCACTCTCTGCACTTGCCTCCTCTTCTCCCTCTCACCCTGTCTCCTTGATTACTCCTCGCTCTCATCCTGACTCCGATCCGCCAACTTGAATTAGACCACAATCTCAGCTGATGTGCTGAGTTTCTTACACCCTGATGGGGTTTGTCTGTGTCTGCATGTGTGTGGAGGCTTGAGACTGAGTACAGTTCCATCACATAATGTTTACCCACTTTTATGAGGAAAGTTATGTCAAAAGACACAAAGCACTTTGGAGCCGAGCACTCAGACAGGAGACCATACGGCTTCTACACACAAACAGCAACAGAGAGTCTTTAAGAAGGGCATCTGTACTGCAGAGACATCCACCAATTAGAGTCATTCTTCTGTGATCAGCCATTATGATAATGATGGAGAACAACAGCTGCCTGCTGAACAGCGACAGAGTGAATGCATAGAGCTGTCGATTTCTCATTTTCCGACTCACTGCTTCACATCCTCTTTGTTGTTTGACTTTGATTTTTAATGCAGTGTCCTACATATCCTACATATGAGTTTCTGCTTTCATCTCAATCATCATCCATCATCTGTCCATGATCAGGGTTGTGATAGTTCAGTCTCAAACTAAGTGGTGGATCAGCGATTCAACATCACATTCAACATGCAGAGCATGATGAGTAAAGGAAGTACTCTTAATCGTTGAGTGTCACTGCAGAACACATTTCATGTTTCACTTCATTTTATCACACTAAATTTCATCAGTGCTGAGCCCCAGGTTCCAATTGGAAATAAATCAAGATTGATTGACTAATGTTTTTTGTATCACTGAGATGTACTCAAAACCAGAGCAGTACAGAGCCATGGTAGAAGGAACCCCTCACGATAACGAAGTACAATTTCGAGATTAATCTCACAAGCTTAAAAGAATAAAGTTGTAAAATAAGGAGAATTAAGTGATACATTTACAAGAATTAAGTTGTAAATTTACATGTCAAAAGTGGTTAATTCACAAGAATAAAGTCTTGAATTAACTTGAATAGTAATAAATTGACAAAAATGAAGTCATAAACTAACAAGAACAAGGATTCAACAAGAATAAAGTCGTAAATTTAGGAGAATAAAGTAAAAGATTTACAAGAATTAAGTCTTGAATTTAGGAGAATAAAGTCAATGATTTACGAGACCAAAGTCAGAAATTTAGGAAAATGAAGTCATTAATCAACAAGAATATAGTCACAATTTACTAGGATAAAGTTGTTAATTTAAGAGGAAAAGTAATGAGTGCAAACATACTTTTTATGAAGAGTTTAAAAAGAAGACAAAAACTTTATTTTGAAAGGTCGTATCAGAAAGGCAGCCATCTGCCTAAGAGAAGAGGGTGAAATGAGAGCGTCTGATATCTTGCAGTTTTTCTTGAGGGTCCAAATACTCATGACAATGCAATGCTGATGTGCCAAAAGATTAAGTATTTCCTTATTCTGAAATTTAACTTCACAAGATGCTCCACATTCCTCGTTTTGGTCCAGGCTGCTGCCCTTCTGATAGACAAGATACAGAGTGAAATAACCACTTTATTCTCATAAATCTATGACTTATTCTTCGTAAACACGTGACTTCATTCCCGTAAATCTATGACTTGATTCTTGTTAATTAATGACTTCATTCCCATAAATTTACAACTTTATTTCAATACATTTGTGACCTAACCTTGTTCTCGTATATCTATGACTTTATTCTCATAAACATGAGACTTAATTCTCTCTTTTCTATGACTTTGTTCTTGTAAATTTATGACTTCATCTTGTGAATTTATGAGATTAATTCAGAAAATTTACTTTTTTTCAATGTGTCCCCAATCCTCTGTTGTAGTCTCTCCTCTTTGAAAGTTTAATTATTTGTCCTCTCAAGCTCCTGCCTGTTTTATTTGCTCTAGTTTACAGACCCCCCTAAGTTTAACTGCACTTTCATCCCTGAGTTCTCTGACCTGCTTTCCTTGCTTTTAACTCACTATGAATAAAATTGTATTGTTGGTGATTTTGATATTCATATCTGTTGTCCTGGGACTGCATTTGCTGAGGAATTTTTCACCCTATTAGAGTCTTTTAACCTGGCTCAGCACCCCGCAGGCCCAACATGTCAAAGGTCATACTCTGGATCTGGCAATTAAAAGCCACAAGAGTGACCATAGTGGTCTTCAGCAGCTTCAGCTCACCTCCATGATACTCAGCTGCAAGTTAATACCTCCAAAAGTCTGTGTAGACAAACTTCTGGATTTAGTTGCCCCAGTCAAAACTCCATCCAGATCCACCTCAAAGTCCTCAAAAGTGTGCTCAACAACCATAGCCCCTCCATCGAGAGAGAGGTATGGAAGGCATGTAAACTTCATGTGTGTTATGAACACATAAAAGACAAAATGGAAAATTACAATACTGCATACAAGGATGGGCAGGCCCTCTAATATGTGTCCTCAGTGAAGCAGAAAAAAGGACAATGCTTTTCTGTGTCCTATCAGTGATCTGAACGCAGCTAAGCCTATGTGAGGTATATGCTGAGCAGCAGCATTTGATTTAATTTCATTTATTTAAAGGTAAAGTATGCAGAATTTTCCTAAAAAGTGAAATGTTAATTTTTACAGGAATAATCCTGCTCAATCGTCATCTCTGGGCCACTAAACGTGTCAGTGTCTGTGTGTTCCCCACCCCCTTATAGACCCCCCCGCCTGTATTTTTTTAAATTAAGCTGGATTCAGGACATTTCTGGGCAGAGAGCAGGAGTTGTTGTGGGTGATGACCAGCCAGTCACAGCGCGCCCAGTGTGCATGTGACTGTGTGTGTTGATGATACCGAATAGAAGAAGCTATACCGAGCAGCTACAATAGCCGTAGTGGTACAGAGAAAGAATGATACTTTATTTGCAGTATTTCATTTACCTGTAGGAAATCAGGTGGATGGCTCATGAGCTTCTCTCATGGGATGCTTCAGGTGCTCACAGGGCTGTTTACGAAGCTGCGGCTGTTAGCCTTACTTTTAGCTCAATCGGAGACGGTGAGCATGCACCGCAGCTGACACTGAGCTACAGAGGAGGAGACCAGTTTGGATGTTGTGTGTAAACAAATAAACGAAACCTATCAAAAATTCCTGCATATCTTGCTTTTGAGTTGAGATGCTGGGCAACAGCATTTCATTTTATTTTGTTCATTTTACTAAATGCAATGTGATCAGACAGCTTCCAAAACTGCTAATTTTAAGTAACATAGAAGCTGTAATCCCCATAACTGGCAGCCATATTGAAAATCAGTTGACCCCATTGAATTCTCCACTCAGGATACATTCATTAGATGTGTAGAATATGAATACGTATGAATACATACATTCGAGTTCCACTCTGAAAAGCTTTCTTCTTTTATTTTGCCTATGATGAGGCCGCCATCTTGGAACCTGGTGATCATCTTGTATTTCTGGTGGATAATGTACTCTTCTTAAAAAGTAAATCCTGGACATCACTTGTGCCAAATTTGGCGCTTGTATCACCGAGTAAAGATTCTTTTGGAATACTGACCCAATCTGCTTCACTGTTAACAAGAACGACAACTTTTGTGTGACATTTTCCGTTAAATGAGAAAACTTCACATGGATCTACAAGGCAAGACTAAAAGAATGATCCAGCTTGTGGAGAGATTTAATGCTTTTCAGAGGAAGCTCTATTTTTTCTGCTGATCTATGCCCATGCAAAATGCTCCATTCCTCCACGGTCTGTAAATCAAGCTTTCCTATCACAGAAGTGATGCCCGGATTCATGGATGCTGTAAAAATCAACTTTGCCGTAAGCAGGGAAAAAGTCCCTCATTCTTTGAGTCTGAGGCTTCTCACTTTGTTTGGCGACTTACACATGCGGATCCTCATTCTTACACATTAATGCCACAAAAGCTACTAGCTGTGCATCACTCACTTGCCAGCAGCTGCACCACTGTCTGTGTATCGCTCTGACAACTGACTTGAGTAACTGCTTGCTGAGCCAACTGTTCAAAGCAGCAGTATCATTAGTAATATGAGAAAAGGACAATTGAAATGTAACTCAGGTGTTTTATTATGCAGGTGATGTAGCCACGGATGTGGTGTGATTCACATGGACTGTTTATTCAAATGTCTTATGGTGCAACATTTGCCTTGATACTTAGCACTGTTATTGTTATAATTGTTAGTGACTCAAAAATGTTTTGTTGGCAGGACTAAGTGCACTTAAGCCCATGTTGTCTGTTGACTCATTGGCTGCCAGCGTTTTAGAGCATTTTGACTTCTCTTTCAAGACCCACATAATATTGTGTTCCATGGTTATGTAAACACCAAAATTACCAAAAGAAAGAGAAGACTCTCTTCTGTCAATGGGAAACAAAAAATGTTTTTCCCATTATTTAGTAAGCAGCAGTAGAGTACAAGCTGGTTTCACATATTTTTGATGAAAAAACAGAAAATGGGCTTTGCTCACTTATTGCCCCTCGTCTCTAAAGCTCTTGCCCTCTGATGTTCTTCATGATCTCTGGTAACTTTTCCTTACCAGTGCAAAACATGGTTCAAGTGTGAGCTGCCTGAACTTTCTGACTAGCAACATCTGCCTTTGTGTCTCTGTCATCTCTTCTCATAGTTTTCGCTGATCTCTCGCCCAAAGAGAGCACAACTGCCGCCTACATTGGTCAGTTCATCAGTACACTAGTTTACAAGCCTGATGTTGGTGGACATGCTCCGCTAGACCACCCCCAGCCTGCCCTGTTAAAAAATATTGAAAAAGTGACGTCTGTAGATGTCAGTGGCAGCCAGTGAGATAATGAAATGGCTAAATTTCCAAATGGCTGGACTCTTGGGCCAGAGCTTACGTTCTATGTTCATTTCAATGTAGACATGATGACATTTATGGTGTCATGAGGAACTGCAATGTTGTTGCTGCGCGTTTAGAAAATAGATATGTAATCTACAAAGGGTTGCTGTTCTTAACTGTAATGCTTACACTGTTTTTTGTTTATTTATTATTCTAGCATATTATTCTATGTCAATAGGACAGAAGATTACTCAAGTTTTTGTGATAACACTTGATTATAGGTTTGCATCTTCTGAACTACAAAAATGTATCTACACTTGAAAATCTATGTCCAAATAAATAAGTAATGCACATCAACTTGATAATCACCTGAGCCCCTTCCAGCTTTTTAGTAAATCTGCAGCTTTCAAATTATTCCCAGAATGCCTTTGTGAATTGTAGCCTAACGGTTACACTATGGGGAGTCAGAAGGGAAAGCAGTGAAAATGAGAGGCTGCTGTACGTGTGGAGGTTGTGGAGTTGGTGCTGACTGGCTGAAGTCCATAATTTATTCGAAGCGTTTAATTAAGATGAACTAACAAGTCCAAAACAACTGAATCTTATTTATTGTTTGACCTAACATAAAATTTTGAGGCAGCCAACATCATAATTTTACATTAAAACAACAAGTTACATTTAACAGTCTACCCATATGCTCAGTGTCATACTGTGTATCTCAGGCCTCTCTGAGGTGTTTTTTCTTTTATTTATTTATTTTTAATCTGGCAAGTAAAAAGTTACTTGAAAAGCCTTGGTCTACACTTTGGAACAGCCTGCCACTGGAGATCGGGCTTGTACAATCAGTCCAATGTTTTATTCTTTATTTTTTTAACAGAAAAGCTTTTATTTCATATTTTATCTTATTTTTTTCTTGGTTTTATTGGCCTGCCTGTCTCCTTCTTTTATCTATTTTTACTGTTAACTGTGCAGCACTTTCTTACTTGTATTCCTCTTACACAGGAGCCTGTCACCATGTGCGGCTGTGATTGCTCAGCAAGGCTCATGATAGCTGTTGTTCTGTCCTCGGTATCATAACACAGTCAGTGGGTTGGCTCTAAGCTGAAAGTATCTGAGGGTACAGTAGCTCTATTTTAAGTGATATTAAATTCAACAAACACCTGCATCAGTTCCAAAACCTGTTATTTTCCAGGGTACAATGTCAGTCACATGGTACACAGAAAAACAATGACTTCTGCTGTAATTTTTTTTTTCAATGTCAGAGACTCTCTGATCCAAATAGCATTCCTCTTGTTTTGAGAAAATACCCCTTTTTCAAAGGTAAAGACTCTGAATGCCCTGAATTGTGATCTCATAGCTTCTGCTTTTGAACACTTCTCTTACATTTTTGTGCCACCAGTTGTGTTGAACTCCATGGAGGCTTTCCACACATGTACCAGGAGATTTGTAATGCCAGGGAAACGTCTTTACAAGTTGGCCTAGTTTATCTGAAAGCCTTGAGGGTTACAGCGCTAAATGGTTAACCAGCCTTAAGANGGCTGTCTAACATGAGTCTGGTTCTGTCCGAGGTTTCTGCCCGTTAAAGGGAAGTTTTTCCTTGCCACTGTAACTTGCTAAAAGCTGCTGCAAAGTGCTACACTCATGGTGGATCAAGATGAGATAAGATTCCTTATCCTGTCTTGATGTTGGGTCTCTGTTAATAAAATAACTAAATACTCTAACATTAACAGGTATCAACCTGCTAATGTTTTGTAAAGTGTCTTGAGATAACGTTTGTTATGATTTGGCGCTATATAAATAAAGATTGATTGATTGATTGATTGATTGAACACAGTCAGTGGGTTGGCTCTAAGCTGAAAGTATCTGAGGGTACAGTAGCTCTATTTTAAGTGATATTAAATTCAACAAACACCTGCATCAGTTCCAAAACCTGTTATTTTCCAGGGTACAATGTCAGTCACATGGTACACAGAAAAACAATGACTTCTGCTGTAATTTTTTTTTTTCAATGTCAGAGACTCTCTGATCCAAATAGCATTCCTCTTGTTTTGAGAAAATACCCCTTTTTCAAAGGTAAAGACTCTGAATGCCCTGAATTGTGATCTCATAGCTTCTGCTTTTGAACACTTCTCTTACATTTTTGTGCCACCAGTTGTGTTGAACTCCATGGAGGCTTTCCACACATGTACCAGGAGATTTGTAATGCCAGGGAAACGTCTTTACAAGTTGGCCTAGTTTATCTGAAAGCCTTGAGGGTTACAGCGCTAAATGGTTAACCAGCCTTAAGAGATGAGAAGGCCATGACTAATCTCGCCTCCAGGCATGGTGCACTTATCAGTCGGGAAGAAATCATTTCAACAGTCTAGTCTGTGTGTGCTCACCAAGCCACTAAGCTATACATGTGGAATAAAGTGTCTGGGCTCAATTCAAAGCAGTGCACTAAAATTCATTTATAGTGAGCCTGCTCTCCTCTTCCACTGAAGCTATGAAGCTATGAAGCTACGGAATGTTAAAGGTAGAATCTTTGTAAGCCAAGGGTTTCAACAATCAAAAGCTTCAGCTAATGTGCCGTATGGCATTCCCCTCTGAGAGTGTCCACAGCACTTTAACTTGTTCTGACACTGAATAGCTTCTAATGGGGTCTGGGGTATTGCTCCGTTAAACCCTCATCCACGGCCCCTCCAGCAGCCACAAACGCTCCACAGGAGGAAACCTCTGCTGGCTGTCAGCCTTCAGTTTGGAGCAGGACTTGAAAGATGGAGGAGAAAGTGTACGTAAGCTTCCTCAGTAAGACCACTCACAGTCTCTGAGGGCCACAGCTTTACAACATTTTAACAGGACTGTGAGATGGCAGTATGAAAATAAAAGTAGTGATTTTTATGTCCAGTGTTTAGGGTGCTGTCATTACTGTGTGTGAACAAAAGTTTAACGTATGTTTTGGTGAGGTTTGACCTTCAGAACGAATGACCTGCTGACCCTGATCTGGGTGTTAATCCAAAGAAACTTGTTATACTTTTGATCACTTGAATAATTCCCCCCAATGAAGCTTTATATTGTAGGATTTAGACTACGTTTCCAGAGAGTTTCCCCTCTCTTCTCTTCATTTTCTTGCACTCTCCATCATCTCTGGTGGGAGAGACTAAGAAGCAAGTGAACGAAGCAAATGGAAGAAGCGAGAATGAAACTTTGGAGCTTTGAGATTCAGCCAGAAACAGGAGTTATTAAACCAAGTCAGTCACAGCAGGGGGTCATCTGATTATGGACGGGGGGAGGGAGGAATAGAAACACTCCCAGCCAACTTTTGTGAGTGGGGCCCATGTGGGTCATACATGGGTTAAAAAGTAGGGCCAACATGGGATTGTCCATGGGTTCCATGATGGCTCTGTGCCAACTACTCATATTTTAGGATTACACAGGGTGTTAGCTGGACAGCACATATAAGACCCAGCTTTAAATTCTACATGGAGACTACATGGGTGAAATATGGTCTGTACGTTGGGTTTCACACAGGTCCAATGTTTGCCCCATGCTCATTGCCTAAATGGATTTCATGCAGGGCTACATTTAGTGTTACATGAGACCAAGCTAAGCAACATACCATACACAAGAACCATCTCAGTCCCTGATATTATTTTTAGATTGATAAAACACAAACTTGAATACTAAACACTGCTGACGATATTTTGTCAAAATAATTCCACGATAGAAAAACATCCAATCAAATCAACCGGGCCGTACTTTTCAGCATGGTCCATGAGGGCTGTGTTTAAGACAAAAAAGAAAAGTTATTTTTTACATATTAAGAAACATTCTCTGTTGATGTACATAATAAGCACCAGTCTGCGATTACAGAGTGAATACTAAACACACATATAAACTGAAAACTGCCATTACAGCACTTCAGCACTTTTAATCATCACGGAGGAGTGAAAAAAAGCACACTTTCTGAAAGGTTAATAATTCTACCACCAAAACTAGGTAGGTAATCAACTTGATTGCACAAGCACATACATGAAAATATAATCTGACAAAACTGTACGTTACGCATTGTAAGGAACACATTAGCTGCAAGCTTAAGGTATACGTCCACTGATAACAAGTTTTAAAGTTTACATTCAGTAAATTGAAAAAGTAAAAAAGCACCAACTTAGTGTTATGCTTTGTTATTGCTCTCTGTAAAGAAATAACAGGTCTCCAATCCACAATCTTTGTGTCCATGAAAAAATGAAAACCAAAACAAATGGAAATGGAAACAAGCAAAATAGTGAAACAGAGACCACTAAAGGTGTCAACCTTACTCTGCAGAGTCAGACATGTCTGAACTTCTAGATGCCTCTGTCTACTTTTGCCCAGGTAAACCATTTTGATAGATCCCTACCAGCTTCTTGGAGGTTGACCACCAAAACTCCATAGCAAGCTCCTTAAGAGCCTCTGTCAATCAAATCTGGATTTAAAAAGATAAATTACATTCTTTTGTACAAACAGTATCCTTATGCAGCTTGGTACAATAAGAGCAGTGATAAACAAAAGTTAGGAAAGAATGTGACTGTTGAAAATTTGTTAGGAAGAAAACTTCACAAGTATCTGACAATCCATGAGCAATTTACTGGGCCACAACATGAGAACAGATTATAGCAGAGAGCAGGCACTGCAGTGTAACTCAATAGACTCTTCATCTCAACTGAAGTGTGAGGATACATGTCACCAAAGAAAATGGTTTGGCAGTGGGGAGTAATCTCCCACTTTGTCAAATTGAAATGTGAGTGGGTATGTTGCTTTGTCTCATTATGTTTTTTCAAGTGATATTTTGATTACTTAACGTTACATTAAGGTGACCTTAACATCTGTCACCATGCACTGTGTGACAAAGGTGCCTCACAGTCTCACACAGACAGGTGTGTTGTTTAGAGGAAGAAACCAAGTGAAGCAAAGTAGGTTTGTGTTAGTCAGTAAAAGAGGTTAAATATTGAAATACATTTGTTTTCTTTAAAAATCTAACAATGTAGGCCATGCATATGGGCTTAGCATGTAGACCCAGGTTCCATAACCCATATAGGTCCCACATAGTTTTACCAGCTCCAGCACACGCCCATTTAGCCCTTAGGCATCCCTATGGGGCCTGCATCCTTGGCCCACTTCAAGCCCGTGCCCAGACAGTACCTAAGTAACCCACAGAATGATCATGGGGCCTAGAGGGACATGTTGGCTGTGACTGTGGAAGCTCCACCAATCAGAAACCTTTAGCTTGTAGGCCCCGCCCCCTCAAAAGTCCCTGGATATTTGGAAAGAATACTTCCTTTGAGGCAGGGAGAGTTTGAGGGTTTGATTTATCCCCTGAACTAAATCTAGACCCTCGTTCCTGAGTTAAGGAGCAAATGGCTCCAGGGGAATGTTCCTGTGGTTGAAAAGCACCTCCCTGCTCCTTACAATGTATGATCACGTGTATAAAGAACAACCTTGGTCCCTCTCTAGAGCTGCAGCTGTGATCAAAACCCCTCCTTTTCTGGTTTGGACTTCCTGTCATTGTTAATTTGAACAATAGATGTGCAAAAAGAAGCAGGCATTTCTGACTAAGTGGACAAACATGGTTTTTTCAAGGCTGGATTTCATAATTGTTCAGAGGATGGCTGGATGTCCTTTTGTCATATTTTGGAACAGAAAAATAAAACAAAAGAAAACATTGTTTATGTATCCTGTCAAATCTCCACACATCTCTGGACAGACTGACCTGTGGTCAGATCTCATTATCTGTCTCAGGGCTCTCCAAGTGTTCCTTTAAAAGAGTTTACTATTTTGTATTTAGTTTATGCTGCTGTTCTCCCCGAGCACATCAGAGGCAGAACAGGACTCTTTGTGCTTCTGTCTGATCAAAGACAAAGAAATCAATGCATCATAAAACTAAGCTATACGTGAGCATGTAAAGAAAGAACCATATGAAGCTGCAGAGATGGATTTTGAGAAACTAATTATGTTCTTTCATTGTTTTTCTCTTCTCCTCTTAAGCACTTTCAAAGAAAAGGATCCCTGTTTGTTTATAGAGTCTCTGAATATAACTGAAGCTTAGACTTTCATGTGATCTCTGCTTAATCCCTTGAGTTCATTTTTGTCACAAACATCGAGCTGTTCTTTTTTTATGATTGTTTGTTTAGTGGGCCTAACATTACAATTTATAAGGCAGTTATGACCATGGAATACATTCAAAGCATTGTCTTAGTGCGTTTTTTTGTTTGAGATGCAGCGAAAGATTAGAGTGAGGATTACCCATTGTTTCCTTTGTTTGTGTGTGAGTCAATTAAACCTTCAGTAAAACTGAACAGAGGATTCTCCACAGAAGGGAGAAGAAAGTAATCGAACAATAATAATAATAAGAATAATAAGAAGAAGAAGAAGAAGAAGAAGAAGAAGAAGAAGAAGAAGAAAGGTTTGTGCTGCTTCCTCAGAGCAGGAAAGTTGCAAATTCGAATCCCTGCTTGGACAAGGTGGGCCTCTCTGAGTTTGTATGTTTCAGTTGTCTCCTGGGACTCCAGCTTCCTCCCACAGTCCACAAACATGCTCATCAGGCTCAGTGGTGATTCTACATTGCCTGTAGGTGTGATTGTGTGTGTTTGTATGTGTGATTGTGTGTGTTAAAGGTTGTCTGTCTCTGTGTGTCAGCCCTGTGATTGGCTGGAGGCAAGTCCAGCGTGTACCCCACCTTTTACCCTAAGACTGCTGGGACAGGCTCCAGCCACTCACGACCGTGAACAGGATAAGTAGTGGAAGATGAATGAGTGAATGAATACTAAAAATAAAAAGTAGTGTTAAAAAGACCCTTTCTTCATCTACATGCTTCCAATACAGAGATCTTAGTCATTTTTCAGACCAAGGACCCCAAAACTAAAGGGGAGATGGAGCATTGTATATCTAATTGTGTTTTGGTTTAGTTCCATGTATAAACACATCTTTTTAGGGTGCATTCAGTACTAATTATTCAAATAATACACCATATTATTGTATTATTTGAAACCTTTGTAAGTTACAATGGGTATTGACATATTATACGTAGACACTGAAGCTGCCTATTGGAGCAGACGCATCAGCACAGCCGCCATCTTAGATGGGTCTCCAATATGCCTCAATTGCATTCATTTCTACTGGGTACCGCATAAAAAAAATATCAAAACTCCCCAAATTCTCATCTGACTCTCACATGGTTTGGTTTGTTACAAATGGCAGAGATGTAGTTACGATACGGGCTATTACAATTTTAAAATATTTTTTTCATGCTGAAACACTTTGTATTATGCTCTTTAACAGAGAGATAGATGGTGTGGGATATCAATAAATGTTTAAATGAATTTATTGTATACTGAGTTAAAGAAATCTTTTTTTTTTTTTTGTTCAGCACAGTTTTGTGCTTCACATTGATTGCGTCCATGGAGACCACCATAGCAAAGGTAGAGAACTGAGGTGAATAGAGAGCTGGAGCACTCACTGGGTGTCTTCTATTGGTGCAAATGGGATTTTATTGGAATCAATTGAATGCCCTGTGTGTCTGAAAGAGACACAAAACACACTGGAATTATCATTGTTAAAAAATAGCTTTGGTGATTTTTATGTAAAGACTAAAGAGTTATTTAAAAGAAAATCAAAATCTGCCAACCACTGTGTGAAATCACTGACCAGATATTCTAGACCCATGTAAAAGAGTCAAGGTAAAAAATATCCAGAGTCTATACCAAAGAAAAGTGCATTCTTGATGTATTGGAATGGTCTGATAGTGTGAAAACACCTGAAATAAAAACAATTCAGCAGCCTCCAATGACCCTGTGATATCTGATCAAGCGATTTCACACAGTGGGTGGCAGATGTTATTTTTATTTTGAATATTCAGGTATGTCAGCAGTGTAAAAATGAAAAAGAAAAATCAAAGCCAGAAATAGAACCTTGACATGTAAAGAGAAACCAGGAGAGGAAGTCGATCAGTATGTGATCAGTATGCAACAGAGCGAGGCAACAGAATCATGAAAAAAAAGTTTTGTTTTATTTTATATATATTTCATTTATATTTATCTATTTTATTGTTATTTTTATTTTCCCCAGGGTTTCTTGTTGTAAATGCTATTGCATCTTGCAGCCCTGTATCTGTGGGATTTTAGCCAGATGGAGACTGACTGGGCTTTCAGCCAATCACAGGAAACCTGACAGAGCCAGTTTGAAATATGCAGCCGCCTGATTGGCAGATGTGCTGGTCTTTCTCAGTCTTGAGAAGCTAGAAGTGAATGCTGAGTGAACCTGTGTGCAGTTTCAGAGAGCTGCTGTGTTTCTGAATGTGTTTCTGACTGAAAGAGAACATCTCTGGCCTATTTGTGTTCATAGATGTGTGTTTAACAGAGACTGTAATGGAAGAGGTGTCACTGCAGTCAGTGCCTTACAGTTAGTCCACACAGAGCCTCTACATTATCTCAACAACAACAACTCACCACTGTTCATTTTATTTTTTGGTAGCTTTAAGGGTTATGTATTACAGACCATAATTTGCCAGGTTTATATATATATATATATATATATATATATATATATATATATAACCAATTTATATCTTCCACACCATATCTTCTGCCTTATAAACATTCTACATTTAGATCTGGATCATCTAGATGTGGTTCAAAATTGAGGGATGGGGAAAACACTAATTAGTTTATTTGTCCTTGCATTGTGCTTTATTGCTTGGAAGAGCTTTTGTGTTCCCTCAGTTTTACCTTCTGACCCAGACCCTCAGATGCTGTGTAACATGTGGGCAGCAGCACAGGCAGCCCTGAGCTATTCAACCCACCCTCCTTAGCATGCCCCCAAGGCCTCTGTCTAATAGGTGAAACCAGACACGGTGGCAGACAGGATAAAATCCAGACACACACTTCTGAAAGGTTCAGGCCGAGGACAAGAGCCAGAAGATGTAACTCTGTGATGAACATTTCTTAAAGTCAAAACTTGTCTTTGCAAACCCAGAGTGAAAGTGAAGTGAAATGAGGACTTTATCTCTGCACAGTGCTTTAAGGACTGACTGAGCCCTGGGCTCTGGCACTGTGACAGCCATAGAACCCTGACTCTAACCTTTAAACAGGACGCATTTAACACTCTCTGTTTCATGTTTGTGTTTTTGTTTATAACTTTTTAAACTGTATTTTACTATCCCATGCTGTATTTTGTCACCTTATAGTTAAGTTATCTCATCTCAGGACCCCAGAAAAATTGTGCAGGTCGACTACTAAAACACAGTCAAGAAACCTAGAAACTATCAAATATTAACCCCGAACAGCGCATTAAACAAAGGAGAAATTTAGACACGTCCTCAAATCACTAGCCAAGTAGAGATCAGGGTCTTACAATGTGTTTCTTGACATGCTGAACAGAGGAGCTAAGTTTCCCACAGTCTCCTAAAGAGTGGATAACCTACTTTGCCCCATCACAGTGTGAAAGCTGGGCTTTCACAGAACAAAAACAAAAGACAAAAACTTTGCCAATTTGCAATGAAACCAGAAATTCTTGATTTTTTACGTTATGGATCAGAAATTAAATGTTAAAATACTGTGAACTGGTTAATACTTGTATTATTTTTGTTCTTAAAATTGGTCATGTAGCCTAAACACATTCACACCTGTACCGGTCCCTCACCCCCTGGCAAACGTGTGTGTAGAGAATTCAGCCACTGCAGTGCATGAAGAGTAATGAAGAGATGCTGAGAGCAATGCCTTCAAATATAAACAAATAATCACCTAATTTTCATATGGTAGCACACTGTTGTTTTGTCAGTGATCAGTGTGAGAGCATGTCGTTATTGACTGCATCTGTGAACATTTCGTGTCTGTCCCTCTTCAGTTGCTACTGACTCTCCCAGCAAGACTCAAAACTATGAAATATTGAGGCTTTAATTAAATTTATTTTGTCGACTGGTTCCATGTAAATGTATTTGGTTGATTGACAGCAACAATTTTAAGGGTCAACTAAGCTGAACTCAATGTTCTATAGCATTTTCTTGTTCATTTAACTTGTTAAAAACCTCTGTTATCTGTTTAAAAGTCAGGCAAAGTCACTCAAAATGTAAACAAGAGACAGAGGAAATATCAGTCCCACCAGTGAGTTGGCTGGGATATGATGCAGATAGTAATTTAGTCATTTGCTGCATATGTAGACAAGCAAGTTGAGTAAAGAAAAGTTTAAAGTTGTTTTTAGGAATTAATTTGTTTTGTCTTCTGGTCTGTAATTAAAGGAGATCTGCCTTCAGGGTCAGTGGTAAATTGACCTGAGTGACAGCCCCTGATAATGCAGAGATCTGTCTTTGTTGTGGGAAATTGCAGCCCTTTTTGAGAGTTCTAATGTTACAATTACCAATCTAAAGTCTTATGGCTGACATGGAACCATATCGACCAGTTCAGGGGCGAAATATTTTGGTTGCAGCTCAAAATCGTACATGTTGAGGTGAAAGCCAAAACCAAAAACGTTAAACTACTGTTACTGTACAGAAAAAAACTGATTTGGAAAATAATTTGGGTTCAAAGCCCTGGTGAAAAGAGATTTTTTTTTTTTTGAGGTACCAGAAAAATCAACTTTACACTCAGAAACCCTATCCGTGTGTGACCCTCAGCTACAGATTAGTTAATGAAACAAACGGGTATGTTAGATATCAATATAGATACAATAAAGATCCTGAGTAACAAGAAATGTCCATGTCTTAAAAACTGACTGGACTATTATGCATTGAGGGATTATACAGTACTATGTGCATGCCAAGTCACAGATACTAAAAGACTTAAATAAAAAGACCCCAAGGAGGGGGAGAAGGAAAAAAAAACTGCTCAGTTCTGGATTTTGTGCCATATCCAAATGAGGCGAACTCAAGCAGTGGCCAATGGATGAAGCCAACTACAGGGAGAGGTGTGGATGCTTTTTGAGGTTTTCGAAAAAAGGCACAAGTAGAGGACTTGATTTGACTTAAAAGAGTAATAGAGCTCAAAGGACCATACTTCAAAATAGGGGATAATTAAGAGAAATTACAGGTCAGGAGAACAGAGGGAGAAAGGGTTAAAAGTATGAGACCCCTCCTGGATCATGACTGTTGGCAGGTCTGACCAGACCCAGGATGGCTAATCTGGGGGATCTGGACCATTCCAGGTGGGCTGGTTAAATTTGAGGCTGTAAGTGCCAGTGTCCAGTGATGACACTGGGTTGAAATATTTCACAGAAGCTGCTAACACTGTCCCTGGGCTGCCTGCACTGGAAGCCCTTTTCCTTTTCCTCATGCACAGCCAGTCGTTACCTTGACGACACATCTGTGCACGTGCAGCAGTGCTTGTCAGAGCAAGTACAATACAAAAAAAAAGGAACAGAAAGAAGAGGAAGGGTGGTACTGAGAAGGTGAGAATTAAGAAATGACAATAAAGAAGAAGAGAAAAGCACTACAGTCGACCATGTGTGCCAAACTCAGTGGTGTGCACAGAGAAGGGCATAGGGAGGGTCGTCGCCCTCCATCACCCCAACCTCCCTTGTGGCCAAAGTGTTGAAAAATATGTGCTTAAGTGCCTTCCCGGGAGCCAAAACAATCGCCAAGACAAAGTGACCTCTTGGTCGGCAAACCCCACAAATCTGCCTATTTGACTGGTTAAAACAAGATAAACTGTCCTTCTGGCAGAAAAAATATACTTGAGTGTCCTCTCAGGAGCCAAACACATACTAAAGTGCCCCCTTTGGTACCAAACTTGCCCTCAAGTGCCTGCTTGTGAGTCAAAACACTTGAAGTTCCCTTGTAGGTGTTAATGTGTGATGTGTTGGTCAGTGCTGTATGATGACGTGATGCTGATGTACATTATATTAGCTTTGCCTTTCTGTGCTTTATTTGTACATCATATGAAGCTTCTGTTAAGCAGCACATCATTAGAAATAAGGAGCAGTAATGAGCATTAGAAGTGGATGTGTGTTCATGTGAGTGTGTGACACTATTAAACTCCTGTGCTTCTCCTGCATGTTGTTATTTTTGGACAAATTGCCTGTCAGCTGCAACAGCCCTAATTGTTGGCAAAACAAACAATAGCTTAAGTGCTTACCTTGGTGTTAAACTTACACTCAAGTGCCTTCTTGGGAGTAAAAACAAATGCTTCAGTGCCCTCCTGGCTAGAGAACCACACTAATCTGCCCTTTTGTCTAGTTAAAATATGATAAACTATCCTCCTGGGAGCCAAATTGGGTAAAATGCTCTCTTGGGGGCCAAAACATGAGCTAAAGTGCCCAACTGTGGGCAAAACCTGTGCTCTAAAGGGCTCTTCTTGTTGATAAACTTGCCCTGAAAAGCCTTTGTCCGAGTCAATACAAATACCCAAGTGCCCTCCTGGTTTGAGCACTACTTTTTCCCCATTGTCTGGTCAAAAACATGATTAACTTTCCCACTGGGAGCCAAAACACATGATGTATGTGCCTTTTTTTCTTTTCCCCTTACCCTTCAAATGTTTCTGTATGCCACTGGAAAAACTTAGTTATTTTTTTATCGAGAAGAGCACTTTGGTGAAAAAGAAACTCCAGATTGAGGGAATGTAATTGGTACAGTATACAGAGGCCCTGAATTGCAAATGACAATGACAAATCAGAAACACAACCAGTGTCTGAGTCTATGATATATTATTCTCTGATAGTATGATGCAATGCCAAATAAGTGAATTCATGAGCCAAAGTGGGCTGAGGCGAAACTCTGGAACTGAAAATGGGTCTCCTCCAGTCCTGGGTCTGAATCTACATGCCAAACCTTTCTACAGGCAGGTGAGACTTTACTGCAGTTAAGATGATACATCAGTGTGAACAGGGAAAGATGTGTTGGAAATCATAGATTGGTAGAGGAGAAGGAAGTCATCGTTATGTTAAAGCACAACTGGAGAGTCACAGTAACTATTAGCTGTGCAAACCGAAGGTAGTTCTTCCTCAGTTTACAGTATTAACTATGGGGGCAGATTCTGATAATGATTTATCATAGATCAATCATTTATCCCTTTTTTGAAACATAATTCAGATTCAAAATGTTGTTAGTAATTCTAAAAACTCATGTGTCACTCATTTTCTAATTCTGGGAATAATAGAAAAGCAAAATGCAGCCTCTGAGTTGAAGGAATAATAGATGCTTTCAAGCTAAGTGTTAGCTTGTTAAGTGTGTTAAGTGGAAAGTGAATTACAAAGTGATTAACAGTTAGCTGGAAAAGAGTCCTGAACATGTTTCATAATGTGTCACAGATGGTTTTTCTGGCTGTTATGAAACAATATTAGAGTACCCTCTGTCCTCCCTGAGGATAATAAGTGAGCAGAACTGCTGAAAGAATTAAAAAGTTCACCCTGCTAACTGTTTGTTCCCATTTTACTGCAACAACTGAATCATCTCCAGGAATGTGGCTAATGAATGCGGCCACCAAACAAAAGTGTTGTCTACATACTTTTCATACATCACTGAACCATGACACATTATTTTTTTTATTAATGGCATCATTAGGAAAGTGAGTTTTGTCATGTTCACTCCTTCCATAAACTTTGATGGGAACAGATACCGAAAGTGTCTGACCAACCTCCAGACTGTCTAAGCATGAACCCCCACTCTCCCGTGTGGGAGAGAATGTGATGGGGTCTTGGAATCCACTCAGTGGAGTGGGAATCATGAGAACTCCTCAGTCTTGCAGCAAGTTGGACTGAGCACATGCTGTCGACATGCTGCACAGCAGACCTGGAATGAAGTCATTTTGGAAAGGCATACCTCAAACATCAAGGTATGTTCATAGCCCCGCCCCCAAGACAATTCCAGAGGGCTGGCCGAACAGAGGCAGGGGGAATTTGTGGATTTGTTTTCAGACAGAGGCAGAAATAAGTCTTCTGAAACACCAGTGAGAGAAAAAAAAGATTTACTGCTACTACAGGGGCACCAAAGGAACAGAATAAAGACTAATAGAGCACAATACCCTCCTCATGACACAAATCCTCATCAGAAAGAAAAACAAACAAACAAAATAAACCTTTTTTTCTTTCAGATGGTTCAAGGATAAAGTTTCTTTCAAAGATTTATTTAAAAAAATAAATTTAAAAAAAAAAGTTTAATGATATGAGTGATTATGTGTGCATATGTATATGAAAGCCCATTTCCACAAGTGAAAAAGAAAAAGAAAACTTGGCTTTGTTGGGACTTTTTGGCCCAGATTAAGTCGAAATGTTGAGATGTTAAGTCAAAATTATGAGATATGTCAAAGTTTTAAGATGCAAAAAGTCACAATTTTGAAATTAAAAGTCCCAACTTGGACTTTTTGCATGTATGTATGTATGTATGTATGTATGTATGTATGTATGTATGTATGTATTTATGTATGTGTGTGTGTGTGTGTGTGTGTGTATGTATGTATGTATGTATGTATGTATGTATGTATGTATGTATGTTTGTTTGTATGTATGTTTGTATGTTTGTTTGTTTGTTTGTTTGATTGTTTGTATGTTTATTTATTTGAATGTATGTATGCTTTACGTACAAAGAAGGTTTGGTGAAGTAAAAAAAAAGGATGGTTTTTACAGTGCAAATTAATTTGTGTGTTGTGTATCTTATCACAGTAAACAACAGTAAACTCATTTTTTAACTCATAAACTTGCTAAAACAAAACAGTGTAAACTGGAAGAAGAATTTCAGGGATTTTTCAGTTGTTGGTTATTAACTTTCGTAAAACCTCAGAAATTAAAGTACTCTGTTATAAAAGCAGGCTGGTTATTGGAAATGTAATTAATTCTCGTTCCATCTGTCCTCCACCGTCCAATACTTTTATGTAATAGTTTAATGGTTTAATTTGCACAGTTTTCCAGGGGGTTGTGGATTAGAAGTTATCTTATTTAATTTTGAGTGAGGTCAGTGTGTCTGGGGCTGACCTTCATCTCCTGTTTGACAGTGTCTGATAAACTCATAAGAAGAGGGCAGAATGTCTGCAGGAGTCACAGCAGGGATCAATAAAGCCTGCACACACTGCAGTCACTGTAAGATACTGTTTCCTGTTACTGCTTTTGGAAAATCTGAACATCCTGATTTCTAGAAACAATGACGACACAAGATCAATGTAAAATAATACTATAGCCTTAGATGGCATCATTAATGGTAATCTTTCCGTGTTATACGTCTGGGGGTTTCACACCTTCATTCAGGGAGGATAAGGGCATGCAACTTAAACACCAGGTCATCCCTGCGCCCAAGAGTTCACTTTCACAGTGAGCAATTGAATTAATGATGACAGGGATTATTACATAACGGCTACTGATTAAATTTATACTCAGGCTGCCAGGCTGACAGAGCAGGCTGGCAGCAGCATGAAAAATAATGAGGGATGTAGGCTTGTTCATTTTACCTCACTGTAACTTCAAGGTTTCAGGTGCCTTAGTGCACATTAGTTGTACTGAGCTTAGGTCCATTTTACCATGATGGAGAGACAACAGATACTGATAACACACCAATGAGATGAATACCTCATAACAGAAACAATAAGAAGAAGAAGAGAGAGACAGAATCTTCAAAACATTTACATTTCAGGACATTTCCAGCCTCATTCAAACCCTCCTCATTCATTCATACATTCAACTGGTGACACAGGGAAAACAGACACTAGAAGTTTGTCCAGTCAGAGGCACAGCTAACCGGATTGACAGGTCTTAGTTATTGTTGTTTCATTGGACAAGAGCCATACAAAAACAATAGAACTGTAAAGCCAGAGCTCGCTTCAAGGTTAGTTTTCATCTGTGGTCATCATCTGTGGTTCATCTGATGAAAAATAATATATGATGCAAATGATAAAAATGAACTATCTTTCAAAAACTAAATGCACTGAACAGCAGTTCATCTCTAATTATAAAACATTAAAATTATACTTCATTATCTCTAGTTTGGTTCATTATTTGTAAGGGATGGTTTTTCCAGTTGGGCCAAAGAGGCAACACTTTCCTAATCAGGAACTCACAAAACTGGTGAGTGACAGAAAACAATGTTGTTATATCTATATCTATAAAGTGCTTTGTTTTACAGCTGGTGCTTACACTGACTTGGCTCGTTTTTTCTCCCCTCTACAAATTTTACAATTACGGTTGTTGTTATCATTACTTTTCTCGTGTGTGTCACTGTAAACTTTGCTTTGTAATCACATCTGTCTCCTTAAAGCCTCATAGTGAGCAGTTAGGGCAGAACTGATTGATGAGGATTCACGAAAAGTGTTGCAGATGCTGATAAGTGACAGAATGGCATGTATTGATTTACGGCATTAACTTTCAGAACCGTGGACAGCTCCTTTCTTGACACCCTTATGTATGGTGAATTGTTTAGATATCTTGTCCCTGGGAAGTCAGATTTCAGGTTTGTTAGAGCCTACATTGCATTCTATCTGTCCACAGCAGCCTGATGCACTGATCAACTGCCCACAGCCATGTCAATGCCAACGAGTGCTAGGCCTAAGCTGAGGAAGAAAATGAGTGTTTAAGCACATGAAAAGAATCACAAACACACAGGCATACACAGACAGAAATGCACACTCACATGATCTCAAGAAACTAACCCACATCAGCAATTTTTTACTATTTTTTTTAATCCATTTTTTTTGTGTTAATCAGTGCTATCTAAAAACTGTCATATAAGTTTTAAACACCCAACAACACAAACATAAATCAGGGCCTAGGCCTAACAGTAAACACAATTTATCTCAATAGTTTGACTCATTTGTCATTTGTCATTTTTTTTCTCATAATTTTGACTAATTATCTCAAAAGTTTGTCTTTGGTTTTTAATGTCTTTTGGTTTTTGTACTTTTAATCTCAAAATTATGACTTTATTTGCTCAAAATGTCTTTTTCTTACTCAGGATTTTGGCTCCTTATCTACAAATGAAGACATATTTTCCTAAGATTTTGACCTACCATGGGCTGGAAAGAAATCCTAATGGAGTCAAGTCTTCATTTTTATTATCTGAACTGGCTGGGAATGGGCTTCAATAATACTAACCCTCCTGTTGTCTTCAGATTTACTCTGCACTGTCTGTTCTGTTGCTTATAAGGTAAAAAATGTCCTCCATTTTTTTTTCTCAAATTCTGTGAAGATGTTTCCCACATATTCACATATATTAAGCTATTATTTTTGTGATATATGGTATAATAGACGTTATATACATAAAAGAATACCTCTTCTCTGATTAGACAAAAACAGAATCTCTGTTTTTTTGCACGAAGGATATTAAAAGAGGTGCATAAACTGATGTAATATCACAGACATATCAAAGTGATGGCAGGATATTGTTTCGATTTCTTTAATGGCAGGAAGATGCTATACATATTTATAAAACATATATACACAGTTTTCTACTGTTTTCTGACCCTCAACCAGCAGTGATCGTCTTGTCCCAAGATACAAGATTTCATTCTGCCAGCCTGCTCTTACAGTTAAAGTGGCAAAATTTTGGAACTCTCTAACCATTCATCTAAAACTAGAGTCCAACGGTGATGCTTTTAACAAAGGACTCAAACAATGGCTAAAATCAAAACAACATTGCTCACATGAATAATTTTGACTGGATGATTGCTTTATCATACTGCCTTTGCTTTACAGCAAATGTAAATATTTCATCTGTAAAAACTGCTTCTCTTTCAATGTTGTAATATTTTTATACACTGTTGTCTTCTCTCTTTTCTGTCACTATTTTTTTTTAAACATTTTATCATTTAAAAGACTGTGGACACATGTTGGGATTTAGCACCTGTGCTAAAACACCCAAACAATACATCTGGTGTGTCCAATGAGATTGTGATGTGGACATCTCTGAATGAGATATCTACATCAAATAAACAATAAATAAATAATAAGATAATTTAACATTAATATCCATAGCCGATTTTACATGTAAATAGTACCGAATGGAACCGTCCATGTCATTTTCAGTCAATACTATGTAAAAAGACCAAAGTTATGATAAAATTACTTTTGAAATCGGGTCAAACTGACTTGAAGACAACGGGAGGGTTAAGCTATTTTTCCAGAGGAAAATAAAGGATGCTTGGATGTCCTTTGGTTGAGGCAGGCTCCTCACCCCCGTTTGGCCGTAGCCGTTCAGGGGCCTAGTGTCCGTTAGAGGGCGGCACTGAGGCGCGGAGGGGCCGGGCATAGAGCCGGATCCTGGCAGGCTGGAGCGCTGCTGAGTCGGGCAGAGCAGATAGACACAGAGAGGGTTTGGTGGAGGGAGGAATGCTGCCTCATGCCGCCGGGGTGTACACAGAATTAAAGATCTGACGGATACTATCGATTCAGGAGGAAGGAATAACACTGAAGAGAAAATGCGTCTGTTCGGGCTCTGGATGCTGCTGGCGGCTCTGCAGGTGAGACACGCTCCAGCTCCACAGCTCCACAGCCCCACACAGAGCCGCTCCGAGCGGCGGAGGCTGCGGTCGGACAGTGGAACAAACTGGAGCTGGGTTAGACAAACACGGGGAGCTGAGCCCTTTGCATGGCGGGTGGAGGAATGCAAATAAAGTCAGGTCTGCATTTCTTGTCGGCTGTTTTATTTGCACTAAATTCGAGCCTCCTTTGTGTCTCTTTGAGTGGAGAGAGGCCGACAAAGGCAGCCTCCCTTTACGGTACTAGCAGCGGCTCCACTGCACACTGAGGAAAGCATCAGTCCAGAAAAACGCAGTCCTCATTGTTCCTCTGCCTGATAGAAAGCTCATGGTGGGGTGAAGTGTGTGTGTTATTGTGGCAGAGAGCCGGTAAACCTCCTTCAGGAGGATTCTTCCTCTCTAACAGTCATCCATTCTCGGATAACAGCCTCCTGCTGGAGCGTCTCTCTGCATCCCTCCTGTGTTTGCTTTCCCCTCTATAAAGGGGGACCACTTTTGTTGGGATGTATTTTAGTTACTTGGTTAAATCCAGATCTTAAGATGAAACGGGTGTTTACCCTGCGGGGAGCACACGCAGTTCTCCATTTTAAAAGATGGCAGTTTTATCTGTCCTCGTAAGCGGGCGCACGGTGGAGCAGGCTGGAAGACTGAGGATCCACTGAGGATCCTGTCTGTGCGTCTGCCTGGCATCCTGTCCTTTCAGCAGCTCTGCATTCAGCTCGTGACTGGAGCTTCTGCTTTCTATCCAGAGACAATCCCGGATACATTTAGAAATGTGTCCCCTGCTCCCTTTCATTTTAATGTGTATTTGAATGTTTAAGGCTCAGTGCACAAAGCTATCCCGGCCTGATATCAGGGCTCTGACAACAATTTGAGTACAGTTTGTGTCTGAAGGCAATGTGAGTGAGGACAGGACACAGGGGGCTTCAGCCCAGACTGTCAGGATGTTTGAGTCACCTGCTGTTCTCTCATTTCTCTGGAAAAGCTTCATTTAACTCTGAAGTGATCACGTCATTGTTTTTACTGGAGCTCACTCACAGGTTTAGTTGTTAATATGAAGATTCAAAAGAAGCACGACTAAAAATCTGGTTTCATTTCAACATATTTAGTATATGTACGTGTAGTTTCTTTTGTTTATCCATACAGAAGAAAGCTCATCTTCAGACTTAACTGTCCTGTAACTCACCATATTTCCTTTAATTTGACATTTGTATGAGTTGTTTTTGTCTTGTTGTCCATATTAAAGCACATGACAGAGTATGACATGCAGAGGAGTGGTTCGTGGTGATAAACCAGCACACGGAGCTGTGCATTGCTATCATGTTATATTTCATGTGAGCCTCGGGGGCTGATGGAGCTCATAAATGCCTCTCAAGCAGGATTTGAGAGCGCAGAATGAAAGAAAGATCCACACCATGTGGGTAGATCAATAATGGAGACGCTGCTGTGCCAAAGAGTCAAAGGTGACGTCCTGAAAAAAATCCATCACCAATGCCTAACCTCCCAAACAGCTGGGTCAGCGCTGAGCCAGGCTTACCTTAAATCCTCCTAATGCCTTCGCTTTTGTTACCTTGAGCTCTGGTTTTCAGCCTTTGATGAAGATTTGTATCGTGTATTCTTTTTTTATTTGGCTTGAAAACACCTTGATTGTCCGACACTGGATATAGTTATTGGATTTATGACTGCTGGTTTTCAAGGTTTTACCACTTAGACACCTTTACATCCACCATATTTCAGCTCCCTTTAAAACTACATCCAATAACCCTGTTAGAAATGAGATTTCATCAAAGTTATTGGCTATGTGAAAGGAATTATAGGTTATATTAAGAACAATTTTATAATCTTCATCTGAAGTTAAAGCGAGTGAGATCTAAGTATTGGGGCTGTTGATATTCCATTTAAATTAATGAGCTCATTAAGACAATCCTTTATCGCTGACATTTCTGAAGTGTTCAAGCACATCATAAACAACTCACAGACATTTTCAATTAATCTAAGATTAAGCCTAATCTGCATACATTCTGCGTTTTCATTAGTGACTTAATTAGGTTTCCAAGCTGTGGGCCAACATTTGAATACATAAGGCTCCTGAAGAAGAATATGTGCGTATGTACATGTACAAATTAAATGTCCCTTATGATTTCAAAAGTGAAAGTGTCAGAAAGACATGAAGCAGTTCCTGCTCTTGTCCTCAAAAGACAGTCAGTGTTTACCAGCAGTGTCAGGTCTCAGTGCCTCAGAGGAAGCTTTACCTCAAGGTCAGCCATGACATTTTTTACAGGATGAAAAAAAGCTGCCAGTATCACACACTGAAACTGCATTCCAAGTTTTAGCAGAAAAAAAAATCAGTATGTTTGATGCAATTAGCTTCAAGGTTTGATTTTTAAAATTCTTGCCGTGTTATTGGAGAAATGATTGAGCTACTGCAGTAAAATATGAAACTACAGATGAGTTATAAAAGCAGCAGTATTTCTATAAACACTTCTATAAGCAGAGTTATGTGAACATCTGGCACAATGTGGACTTAGAAAGAAGCACAACCTTTGACCGACTTCTGGTATCTGGACAGGACTCGTTAGGATTATATTGATACCAGTGCCCTTATTGATTCAGCTCATCAAACTGATTCTTTCTCAATTCCCTTATCAGTTCTTCCTGTTAATTTTCTGTGTACAAAAAGTAGCTTTATAGGTTTTCTGGGTCAACATTTTATTGAGTTTTTCAGTGTAAATAAATATGAAGTTGGTCAATGAACGTGAATATCTCCAGATGTAATTAAATGGAAGTAAGAAAAAAAATCTATGCTCATGGTCACTGGATCCTAAATTTCTGGATGTAAGTAAATAACAATTAGTAAAAACCACGTCAAGTGAAGTTGATGTATTGTTTTGTTACATTCTATTGACTGAAGTAGGCCACCTGACAATGCTCTGAGTTGTTTGTGACCTTGAGCTCGCCGTAGTCATCCTGAAGTCAGTCATAAGCTTGCTTCTATTATCCTCCTGTTGGAAAACATTTGTCTCTTAGTATCTTGACATTTCGAGGTTTTTTTATGAAGAATTGTTATGATATGTTTCTGTTGTGAAAGTTGAAATTCTGTTTTAAAACCAAAGACATACTCATGTTTGCTAACTGCTAGAACATCAGTGTAATTCCCCAACATACGTTAACATCAAACTAGCTTTCTATATGGTCTGTGGTACATAAGGAGATGTTCAACATGTCAAATGTGATAAATATGAATCTCTTGTAATGAACATTTCTGAGTGTTTCAGTTGTATAGATTCTTAATTAAAACTTGAAGAAGAAAATCCGGAATCAGTTTGTTTTTGTAAGTTATTATTATTATTATTATTATTATTATTATTATTATTATTATTATTATTATTATCCAGGGTGTACTCTGCCTCTTGCCCAATGACAGCTGGGATAGGCTCCAGCCACCCACGACCCTGAATAGCAGGATAGACGGTTAAGAAAATGGATGAGTATTATTATTATCATCATTATTATTATTTTATTTATTTTTTTAAAACATCAATGCCTTTAAAGAGATGCAGGATGACAGTGGATAGAGTAGGAAAGGGGACAAGAGTGGGGGTTGACATGCTGGAAAATAGGCTGCAGGCTGGACTCAAACCGGGTCACACACTCAAGGGCAAAGGGGTGCAGCCTTGCCCACTAGGTCATCTACGCTCTGTGAACCAGAGTTTTCTTGGAAAACTGTTCTCTTTATGCTAAGCTGAGCTAGCTGGGGCTGAATATTTGATGTAAGATCTGTATTCTTCGGCATACTGTAAGAGAATCGTTCCATGTGAATCAATAAGCAGCAACCTGTTAAATTAAATTGTATCAGATCCTTAGATGTTTTTTATATCCTTTTCCTGTTTCATACAGTTGGGTAACCATTTACTGCTGATCCTTTGACAATTCTTTTGTTTGCCTCTTGAATCCAAAAAATATTCATGCAGCATTGAATGAAAGATGCAAGTGTCTGTCTGGAGCTCAGAAACTCACCTTTGACCTTATACGCGCACTGATTACAAGCAAACGGATCACAGGTGAGGATGGTTACCTTTAGTAGACATTCAAACACATTTGTGTCAACTTGTGTTTGTGTTATCAGGCCAAAATCACCAGGGTATGTAAAATTTTGATCAGGGTAATTTTAATGACAACAGAAACTTCAAAAATTACCCTGTTAAGAAGTTTGACCAACTCTGGTGGTTTTGGCCTGATAAATGCACAAAAGTTAACACAAATGTGTTTGAATGTCGACTAAAGGTAACCATCCTCACCTGTGATCTATTTGTTTGTAATCAGTGTGTGTGTATAAAAAAATGAACAGGGTCATTTTTGAAGTTTCTGTTGTCATAATGATTTAGAATGAGAAAACACAGTGGTTTTTTAATAAATGTCTTCACACAGCCACTAACCATGAGTGACAGAAAGGTTTTTGTGTTATCATTCATATTTTCTGAGAAAAGGCCAAATAAATCAGAAAGTCTGCTGGAGGGGGTGTAAACTTTTAGGCACATCTGTATGCATTTCTACAACTATTTATTCAATCATGTGGTGCGGCATTATTGTGGAAGTCAATGTCTGCAAGTTAAAAAAAAAACAACTTGGAATTGTTGAGATTTTCTTTTTGGCCCATATTTATGATAATTTTGAGATAAATCAAAATTTGAGATAAAGTCATCATTTTAAGATAAATCAAAATTATGAGATGGAAAGTCAAAATTTTGACACAAAAAAGTTAAAATCTTGACTTTTATCTCATTTATTTAACCTGTTATTACAAAATATGGGCAAAAAAATCAGTTTTTCAGTTGCAAATGCTTAACTGGGGGAGTTGGGCTTCTCAACATTATTTGTTTACATTATAGAAATTTAAACAGTAAAGTAGTTTTAATAAATGTATGGAGTAGAGGGTCCTCATTTGGGGTTTAGGGTATGGTCACCCTCGTACATCCCCACATGGGCATGATTCTTTTCTGCCCTGAAGCCACTGTTTGGACCTTGCATTGGGAGACCTGTCCAACTTTTTGCTTTCCTCATTTGAAGCTTTCGCATTTTATGTCATATCTCACCTAACACATAATCACATCATCACATCATCATGTGAGTCTAAATTTTGTGTTAGAAAAATCTTCTCTGCCCTAGCAGGATTTCAAATCCTGGTCCATTTTACTTCCTGCCCGGCTTCTAAATGTCACCACTTTGATGTTTCATGTACACACAGCATCACATCAGAGATGTACTGTGTGCGTTTACCTCCCCCGTCTTTATGCTAATGGGGTGAAAGATGAAAGCCAGACTCCCCCAGTAAATGTGTCAGAATGGGCAGCAAGGACGTGAGGGTTTAAATATTTTGGGTTTAGTGGAAACAAATCACAGCACCCGTCTTGGTTTTATTGCTCTAATCACAGAAGAACCAGCCCACACCCTCATGCGCACACTAACAAGCTGCAACAGATGCTTTTCCACTCCTCATGGAGCAGAGGAGCGGGAATATGTGCCACTGCTCGTGTGTGTGTGTGTGTGCCTGTGTGAATGTGGGACAGGGGTGAGGGGAGGTTCATGCCAGGCTGAGGCTCAAACAACAAGAGAGACAGGAGTCTAGACGCTAATTACCATCAAAATTAATTGACCCAGTTGTCTGCCCCTCCTCGTGCTGATTAATAATGCTCTATTGGCTTAGAATGGGGCTGGGCTGGATTTCATGTTCCCTTTGACACCGAACAGTATTCTTCAGCGTTACTGTAGCAGGTTTGGAAAACAAACCCTGTAAAGAATGTGGAGTCCTGAACCACATACCTGTGCCAGTTAGCTCCCTGCGTGCTCCCTTTACATGTCTTTCTTCAGCTTTAACATGGCTGGGAACCAAATCTGTGTCAATCAGTTCTCACGGCCTCAGCCAGAGAACTCAGCTTGACAGAGGGAAAGAGTGTTTAAATATGCATTTCCAGGCTCAGGATGTGGGGTTAGAAAAGGTTCTGTTTGAATGAGTTATAGCTGCTGATGAAACCTTCTCAGAGCAAACAGGAGAAACAGCCTCAGTCATCTGTTTGAAGAAAAGTGATTAAGAAATTTGTGAAAAGCAGTCCCAAGGTTTCGAAAGCAATCGTGATTTAAGATATGTGCAAACATGGAATCATTTTTTATTCCCCTTCATCTGAGTTTTTTTCTCTCTCTAGGTTGTTTTTCTTGGAGGGGAGGCCGAGCGTCCGTTGTCAGGCAAACAGGGGTCGTTGCCATGCATGAGGGGCTTTACTCAGAAGGAATACATCATCCAAATGGACCAAGAGCTGGCAAAGGGACAGGCTGTCTTCAACGGTCAGTACACACACTATCTCTCTCTCCCTCTCTCTCTCTCTCTCTCTCTCCCTCTCTAACTTGAAGCTGGGACAGCTCCAGCAATAATCCCCTGCTGTTGGGTGGGGGTTGTTGGAGAGTCTTGCTGATATTTGAACCATAATAAAGCTTGAGGAGGACTGACCTTTGCAGAGACTGAGTGTGGAGCTGAATGTTCATGTCTGTGTTCTCCTGATTACGATGCTCTAAATGTAGTGATGAGAAATGACCGTGATTTGTGCCTGGAGCATCTTCTGATTGTTTTGGAGTAGCGTGGATGATTGCTTCTGTCGGCTCATGTTAAAGAGTTGGGTGCTGGATGGAAGACTTGGTGCCTTCATTATTCACTCAACCTATGAGGAAAAAAAGAGAGTAATTAAATGTCTGTTGAAGCGACATCATAGCTGCGCAGATAATGTAAAAGCCAGTGAAGTCACTTCCTATTGCAGTATGCTAAAGGTTAGCATCACATAGTGTGGCCCTCATCACTAAAGTAAGGGGCCTGAACTCTGAATCCATGTTTTCCCATCCCTGTCTGTATACAGTGAGAGAGAAACACCCTGCTGTTTCCAGTATTTATTTTCTTTGCTGTCCTAAATGTAAACGCTGCAATTTTTGCTCTTTCTGGTTGTTTCAAAACAGAGGAAACTAGAGAGTTGTAAAAAGTTAATCCTTAAAGCGAACCTTTCCAGACTGGATGTGTTTCAAAAACAGTCTGGAACGAGATTGTCATGAAAATTACTGGTCCTCACTTCAGGATCGTTTACTCATTGATTACTTACCTGTGGATCACCGCCAAGGTACTGCAAGTGGGCCACTAAATCATTTCCAAAATGGTACGATTTTTGAGGTTGGTAATTGTATAAAGAAAACAATTTACAGAATAATTTTTCAAATTTTGAAACTAAGTTATATTCAAAAGGTTTTTAAAAATATTGAGATATATATTTATTTGAAAATGCTTGGAGAAGGCGCTACATGACCTCCATATTTATGGGGTTTGAGGTGAGCTGCAAATATTTCTGAGACTGAAGAGTGGGCCCTGAGTTGGAAAAAGGTTGAGAAGCATTGTTCTAGATGGTTTATGACCTGTTTTAGGGCCCAATCCCAATCACTAGTATTGGATCGAGCCCGAGTACTTTTGGCACTTTTAATGTATCAGTGTTTGGTATTTTAGCCTATGTTCACAACCGATCATTCAGCAAAATATGCTGCCAAACCCTAAATAAGTCAGTATATCTGAGCGCTTTAAATCACCCAACCTTGAGAGAATGATAAGAGAATGTACATTGATGTGGACCAGCAGCCACTCAGCTTCATTACAGAACTCATGAGCCCAGCCAGACATGTTACTGCAATAACAACTGCTTTACAGTAACTCTCAAAATGTGAACACACACAAACATGGGGCAACTCTGTGGCTTCAGTGTGTGGAAGCAATGTGGAAATAAACCAAACCACAACGTGAAAACAATCCAACAGTCACACATAGATACAATTATGCTCTACTATCTTTTCTTGAAGCGTTTAAGACAACCAAAATAGCCCTTAACAATACGCAATATAGTTCACCAACAGAAGAAACCAGGGATGGATACCTTTCACATTTGATCCCATACAGTACTGATGCCCAAAGGTAACAATTTTTGGTACCTTTGTGTTTTTGTGGTAAAAAAAATAATTTTTTGGTAATAAAATCTCAAAATATTTCAATTTTACATATTTATTTCTCAGTGTATAAACTTTAACAGATACACCAAAACAACATTCAACTGTTTGAACTGCAACATCACAGTTGTTTCACAAATTTCTTCAGTATGAAAGCTCCTAACTAAAAATAACAACAGCTTAATGAGTGAACTGTAACTACGCCGTGTTTTTTCTTAAAAATGCACAAATTAAAACCTAACTTTATGTACTCCATGCGTAAGTTCATCATGGAAAATCACCTACTCCTCCACTCCCTCACAGTCACAAGAATGCGCTCAGGTACTGAAACATGGTACAGTTTGATTTTACACGAATCCTTCCTCAGTACCACTGATAGAATTTGGTAGATGGTTGCACCCATCCTGATTGAATAGTCAGTATCAGTTAATGGACAATAAATACGATCATGTCAGCACAGTCCTGGTCTCTCAGAGTTCAACCAGTGATATGTTACAAATATAAAAACTTGATCACAAACAGAACTCTTACTCCTCTCTCCTACTGAGCAATATGAAAGTAAGGTATCACAGCCAAAATCAATTTTAGAGTTACGGCCAAAGTGAAAGAACCAGGATGCATGATGAATTGTTGTTTCACCCTGCTCAGCCCCTCAGAGGAAGAAATTAATGAATTTCATCAAATACTTAATAACGTGACTAATTCATATCAAGAGCTCTATTCGAAGCAGCCACCAATTTATAAAATTACAACAGATAATTAAGGGCTATAAACTTCATTTCCTATGTGCCATAAATAGTAGACACTGAGAAATAGCTGTTTTCTGCACTGATAATCCCTTTTTAAATTGTGGATTACATAAAAGTGAGACTATTTCAAGATGACTCATAAAGTCCCTACAGGGCCTTTAAAATTTTGATTAAGTCCTTTAATTTTGAATATGACCGCAAGCTTTAGTGAACCAAAAGGTCAAATTGTGGTCTGAGGAAATATGTTAACATGGGTTATCAGGCCTGCTCCTGTTTACCGAAGGGCCTGGATCAATGAGTGTGATATTTCCCTCTGCTGTGTGTGTCACAGGGGTTGAAGTAATCAGTATCATTGACTGGGTCTGAGGGGATGAGCTGCAGGCTGATCAATGATTACTGTACATGTGGAGATAAAGTGGCTGTGGACTGTGTGGGAGCTGTGTTGAGGGGTGAAGAAGGGGTCTTGATAATGGTTAAAATGCTGATTAGAGTTGTATGGTGTAAACTTTTGGGTTTTACTGACACTGTTTTCTGTTCTTTGCAGGGGCATTAAACTTCAAACCTTTGAGTGTCTCTGGATGATCATGTTGAGAGCACTCTGCTGTGTTTCAGGGACTGAGTACTGTCTGTGCTGTGTGTTTGGGTGTTATAAACAACCAAACAAAGACAGTGTAGTGTCAGTGTGATGGTCTGCCAGTCTGATAAGGACAGAGTTTTGTTTTAAATGGAGAGGTGCCATTTTCTGCCCCTGGACTGTAAAGACTGTGAGACTTGTCTGAATATAAAGCAGGGTTTTGCCGCCTACTTTCCCTTGGAGATGGAGCCGAGTGAAATCAGCACTTTTGTTGTGTTTTTGTGATTTAATTCTGAAGGGATATATGAAACAGAGCTGTCCAGACACATAGGCTTTGTCTTGCCACACCGCATCAACGGGCAGAAACGTTACAGTGTCTCTGCGCTTAGAATGTGTGTGTGCGTGTGTGTGTGAGTGTGTGTTTGTGTGTGATCACATGTTTGTGTGCTTCACTGGACTTGAATGGGCTCTTTGAAGTGTAACAAGGCAATGGTGACTGAAGCTGACAGAGCGGTGAGAGAAACAAGAAAGGAGAGTGTTTCAGTGTGTTTGTGTGTTCTGATTCTCATGTAAGTGTGTGTGTTTGTGTGGTGATGCTCATGTTAGTGTGTGTTTGTGTTTTCTGATGCTCATGTTAGTGTGTTTGTGAGTGTGTGTAGGTAAGGGGAAAAATTCCAAGGCCTTCTTGTTGTACAGATATTATCTTCTGTATCATAGATAGGGATGGGAACCTTTCACATCTGAACTGATGTTGTACCGATACCCGGTAACTGGGAAACAGTATCAGTACTCAATGGTACCATTTTTTCGTACTTTTGTGTGTGTTTAGTGGTAAGAGATGCTAATTTGTTTAATGACAAACTTTAAAAAATATAACAAAACAACACTCAACTGTTCGTGTTGTGACATAGCAGTTGTTTCACAATTCTTTTCAACACAAAAGCTTTTAACTGAAATAAACAAATTATCTACAACTGTCAATGTTATTTCTTAATAATGTGCCAATTAACACTTTGCTCCACATACTCATGCCCATGGACGACATGGAAAGTCACCCGCTCTTCCACTCCTTTACAGTCACAAAGATGTGTTTAGGTGATTTTAGGATCTATTCTCTGTAATTCTGATGGAATTCTGTCAGTACCTATGGAAGAACTGGATTTGGCACCCATCCCTGTCAACAACACGTCTCCCCCCAGAGAACTGTTGCTCACTGGATATTTACTGTCTTTGGTATCAAACCCTAGAGATGGTTTTGGGTTAAAATCTCAGCCTGTTTGAATTGAGGTACTAGCATGTGATAGACTGATTGGGTATGTGCGTTAATGAACAGCTAAACAGGTGCATCATGTGAAGTAGCTGCTTGGTGTACAAGGTACATGTTCGAAGAGGGGATGGGGATCGAAGCAAAGCAGCCAGCACGGCTATATTGAAATTGGGACGAGAGACGAGTGCCCAAACTCACAGCCATTTAGTGCCTGTCAGTCACATGATCTGAGCTGTGGCTCTAATGGGCAAGCTCTCGATCTTAAATCCTCCCTAATGGCCGAGAAGAAAAAAATTCACCCCCTTCACAGTTTGTGCCTTCAGCAAAATTAGCAATCCAGATGGGAGACAGTTTTTGTACCAGGCTTTAAATATGCTAATTTGGGCTTTTTTAGCTTGGTGTGGATGTGACTGCTAGTACTTCCTGGCCAGCCTCAAGTGGTTACTTGAGGAACAGCAGCTTTTAAGCACTTCCACATTGTCTCATATTTTCAGACTGGAGGTTGCTGCTTGTCAGAACCAAAACTTCATTTTCTAAGAGTTACAATTGAACACATCATGATGGCTTTGGGATCATCTTTATAAAATACTCTATTTTTCAACATAACATTAAATACATTGTCATGCTGTGTTCCCTTGTGAAGTTAAGTTAAATTACCTAAATACTTCTCTCACCCATACAAGTCTGATTTGAACAAACTGGAGCTGATGACCAGTTTTTTGTGGGCTCCCCTGTTTCTGTGAGGGGGGGCTGTCTGACTGCTGAAAGCAGAGCTGGTGATTTTGCCTCAGTCCGAACATCGCCAAATGGAAGGAGCGGAGTAGTTCCTTCACTCTTCCACTCTGTTTAATACCAGTTTGCCTGCAATTCAAATTTATCTAAATAACTGTATTGAATGATGATGCACAATCATTTGGTTTGACTGACATGAGTTCACTTGAAGTACAACGGTTTGCTTCAGGGGCAATTGATAAGCATTGATAACCCAAACATGATTGATCTCCAGGTTTAAAAAAGATCAGAGCTGGGTCCTGATGGACCTGATGGTTTTGGTCCCCATCCCTAGTTAATAGTTAGTGAATTGTCCACAGAGGATGCTGTTCCCTCCTTTGTTGTACATTTCTTGGCCTGCTGGCCAGCGTTTGAGGTTTGCTGACTTCAAAGAAACATGAAAACCTTGACAAACTTCAAAAAAGGGGCGACATGGTGTGAGAATGATGCTGACACGCTCTTTAGGGCTGTCATGAATAACAGAGGGGACCCCGACCCAGAGAGCACTGGGGCTCATGTTACACATCTACTTTCTTCAATTTTCAAGAAAATCAAAAATAAGTCAAGAAAGTGTACTGCTTTGGTTGTTTGACTGCAGAATGACACAAGTCTTGAAAGCCTAGCTTCCATTCTGTGAAGGGCTGAGTTCACAAGAGTCACCTATTTAACACTCGTACTTTTGTCGAGAGCCTTATTTGACCCCACTTTAAACAGAACAATCACTTAAATATTTCTCAGAATTATTATTTTAAATATAAAGTCAAACTCTGCTAAAAATATCAGAAGGGGTGATCACTTTATGGTGCTAGATTTTTGTTTATTCTCACATTTCTGTGTCCTAAAATTGTCCCATAAATGTGTTAGTTTTTCCCATCTCAAGCCCACTTCAAGTGGGACTGGATGGTTTGTTTTTATAATGTTGGTATTTGTTTAGCAGGACTTAAGAAAGTCTTTGAGGAGCAGATAGAAATGTCTTAGCTGGGTTACATGCTGATGGCTCTGGGTGCTGTTAATTATTTAATTAGAGCAGAGGAAGAGTGAATTATTAATGAGAGGACGGAGGCGAGAGACATAATTATAAACAGTCAGATAGGCTCAGTGTCTGGGGGATGGGATGAGAGAGAAAGGAGGTTAGAGGTGGAGATCAGCAGACGGGTTATCCAGAGATAGACGTGGAGAAAACAGGAAGCAGCAGTGGAGGTTACATGATCTCATTTATATTGTTTCAGACATGTTTGGATGAGTTTCATCAGAGGCCTATATTTATCTCAGCTTTTATCAAAATGAAAACTCATTTTGATAGGATGTTGTTTTCCATGAGAGGACCTTGAAAAAAGGATCTGCTTCATATCTCGGAGCAGGGTTTCCAACATCCTCAGCAGTGCCAAAGACCTGTGACCCCTGCCTTGGGAAAGCACTGACTGGCCAAACCAAAAACAGAAAAAAACAACCAAAGAATAAACATATCTGATGTGTGTGATTCTACCTATGGTCACATGTTGATGTTTCCTGAAGAAATCTGCCCCCACTGGTCTCCTCTTTCACTTGGCTTGGGTCTTCAACACAATAATTCAAAGAAGAAATGTTTTCCAATAACATGGTATCATATCAAATTTAACCTCTATTTTTTGCCCACTTTTGAGTGTTCATATCCCCTACTTTCAGAACCACTCTCTAGAATGATGACAATTAGAATCACCTCCTCACAGCTTCAAATTCTTTTTTCTGTTTTCTTGTGTTACAAAGAGGACAGTCAATCAGGAGGAAGAAAATGAGCTAGAGAAATCAGCAAAGTATCAAAACTTTTATCATGTTGAATGGGTAAAATTATGAGCACCAACAGGACTGGTTCTCTGGATCTGGATCTCTCCTGTTTAACAGCTTTAATCATTTGAGGCTCTTATCAAAAGTAAAGGGCACCTGCCACACAGAGACCTTGAGACCGTTGTCCATGGTTCTATTGACACACAACTAGGGTTGCCAAGGTCACGGTTATTGTGACCAAAATTACCACGGTTTTCGGTATTATCGCGGTATTCTTAAAAATGTGTTCAATATGTTCAGAAAGCACTGACAGACCTAAACAAACTGAAATAGTTGAAAACAATCTAACAGTGTTGATTGTATTTCAAAGATATAGGCAAAACCTTATCAAAAGTGCAATTATTAACATATGAACAAGGGTTCAGCATGCAAACAGCTGTTTTTGCCCGACTGTACCGCAGAAACACGTTCTGCAGAGCAGATGCACCAAACAGGAAAACAAACAAACAAAGCATCCAATCATTTCAAAATAAAACACCGTGTTTCTGCTTCCAACTTAAGCAGACACTTGAGAATAACTAAAGTAGGGAGCAGGAACATGGTGTTTTATTTTGAAATGATCAGATACTTTGTTTGTTTCAAAGCTCTTTCCTGTTTGGTGCGATATGCTCTGCAGAATGCGTTTCTGCGGTACAGTCGTAGAGTCAATGGGTACAGTCGGGCGAAAACAGACTCGCAGTGAAACAGTTGCAGGCTGCTGTTAGCGTCTCCTGAAGCAGACACTCAGTGGCGCGCGCTGAGTGAACACTGATTGAAAAGAACGGAGCAGTGTAAGTGCAGCGTAGGGCGAGGCGCTGACGTTCAGTGGATCAAGTGATCAAGATGGGAAACCGCGGTTCTTGACAGGACGACGGTTATTGACACCGTCAGCGTTTTTACCGGGGTTAACCGTAACACCGGTAACCGTTACACCCCTACACACAACTAGATAACTGCACATCACTATATGTCAGCTTGGACCATTCACTTGTACCGTCTGCAGCTGATACAAAATGCAGCTGCAGACGGCTCTTCTCCCTGGCAAACACAAACATGACCACGTATCCCCTGTCCTAGCTTTACTGAACTGGCTCCCCGTTGTTTTTTAGAATAGATTTTGAAATGTTAATTATTGTTTTTAGAGCTTTTAAAAGCCTAGCCCCCTAGTATCTGACTGAGCCTCTGCATCATCATGTCCCTGCCAGGTCACTCAGAGTCAGATCTTACTGGTCACTAGGGATGGGTGTGTAGAACCAGTTCCTGTTAAGAATCGATAAGAAATGGTTCATTCCATCAACATCATTAGCCTTTATTCTTAACCATTCCCTTGTCAATTATTTATGTTACACCTGAGTGGACAGACCTTACGTCAGCTATACTGCCTTAGCAAGCTTAGCTTAGCAGATAGACAACAGTTTCCCAAGAAAACTCTGATTCAGGATTTTCTGCTTGAAGTTTTCCTCGAGAAGCTGTAAAACTGAACACACAAAGAAATGTACACTACTCTCTCACGAGAGTTTCATATTTGATATATTCAATACACTATACATCTCCCAATGTAACAAAAACTATACAGTGAACATAGCTTGTTATTAGCTTATATGGGAAATCATGCTGATTATGCTGGCAGTCAGCACACATCAATATAGTTTCAGTTTTAAAACAGAATTTCAACTTTAAAAAAAAACAAACAATACTGAGAACTTTAAATGTCAAAATCCTAACAGACAAATGTTTTCCAAACAGATGATAAAAGAAGAGTTACTGCAGGCTCATGGCTGACTTCAGCATAACTACGGCAAGCTCCACAGAAGGTTCCACAGAACTTGACAAATTGCTATTCTTACATTAAGACACTAGGTGCTACTTCAGTTAATAACATAAAACAAAACAATACATCAACATCACAATATGTGTGATTTGAACTTATTTTTTATTTATTCACCTCCAGAGATATGCAGGTCAGTGACCATTTTCATATTTGTATACTAATAAACTTTAAAATATTGTTGACAAAGAAAGCCTGTAAAACCTATTTTAGTAATTGATAAAGGAATAGACAAAGATTCGGATTGATAAGCAGAATCAATAACGGCATGGATATTGAAAAAAATGTATCAATACCCATCCCTATTTTTAAATCATCTCTGAACACACAACTCTTCTCCCTGGCTTTCAGTCAAGGCTGAGTGGACATCAGGTGAAATCTTAGCTAAATTTTAACTTCTGTTCTGTTCTGTTCTATTCTGTGATATATTTGCAGTGTTTTGTGTATCTTAGTGCTCTATGTTCTCCATTGTTTACTTTTGTCAATTAAGCTGATTTTGACCTGTACAACACTGTGCTCAACTCAGCTTGTTTTAAAAATGCACTTTAAAAAATGTTGTGCTATGTTGGGTTAAACTGAAGCTTTTTACAGGAGCTGTCATCAGAGCAGCTGCTCTGAGTCAGGTTTCTGTTTCCGCATCAAGACAACAAAAATAAATTGAGGAATTGGAAAGATGGTGTCAGACCAGCGATATTTAGTTAACAGACCCTGTGTGTACATGTGTGTGTGTGTGTGTGTGTGTGTGTGTGTGTGTGTGTGTGTGTGTGTGTGTCTTTGGTGCCGTCTTCTGCTGCGTTGCATACGTAAGAGTGTGTGTGTCAGACTGAGGTCAGTGGCTATCCAGTACTTCCTGTGGAGCGCAGCAGGACTGACTGCTCTGACCTTCCCAGTTTCCCATCCATCCTTCCTATTATGGCAGTCTGTGGTGTGTGTGTGGTGTGTGCATCAGTGTGTGTTTGGGTGTGTGTGTGTGTGTGTGTGTGTGTTAGTGTGGTTTCATAGAGCCGTCTGTTGGTCTGGTCAGCCTTACCCGGACGTGGAAACCCCCATACCCTGATCCAGCAGACACTGACCACATTCATCTTTCCATATCCTCCCTTTAATCCTCCCCTCTTCTGCACTCCTCTCCCTTTCTTTTCCCATTCCCTTCTCTTCTCTTGTCATGCAGGGGATTGCCCTACTTTATTCTAGCCTCATACATCACTGTCTCCCCTCACAGCCGGGATCGGGAAGGGGCGGCCGAGATATACTATGGGAGCTCTCTCTCTCTCTCTCTCTCTCTCTCTCTCTCTCTCTCTCTCTCTCTCTCTCCCTCCCTCTGCCTCTCTCCATCTGAATCCGTCCAGCCCTTCTCTTTCCCTCTCAATTGATTCCTACTCATGGCTCTCTCCATCTCTCTGTCTCTCTCTCTGTCTGTCTCTCCCTGTCTCTCTCTCTGTCTCTTAGGGGCTTGTTAACATCCTTGCAGTGGGATACTTATTGCTCCTGTATGTTTTAGATTCTGTATGCTCTGCCATGATGTTACTTGAATTTTGTAGTGGAAAGTACTCAATTTGTACCACTCTGAGGTATAAATTATTCATTTCCTTTTAAGGATATCTAGATGGATGTCAGCTCTCCTGTCAAACACTGCTCTCTGCAGCAGCAGCAGCACTTTCACAGGGAAACGTCTTCTTAATACATGTTTTCTGGTAGTTTAGATAAAGACAGAGGATTTACTTCAAAGAATTCCCTTTTATGTGCTGATTAAATAACCTTATTTTTAAACGTAACTTGTTGTTTCAGCATAAAAATATGATGTCAAGAGCTGCCTCAAAATTTCATGTTCGGTTAACCCTTGTCTTGGTTTGGTTGATTTGCAAGGTTGATTCCTGTGATTTATTTAGTGGTAATAGTGGTAACAAGAGCTGGACTGTCTGACAGAAAAGGGACAGAAGAGCAGAAGAAAGATAAACAGGAGAGTGATAGAGCACGGGTCCATGGCTTCAACCTGAGCTAGAGGCTAAAACACAAGCTAAAGGCTAAAATGTGATCTACAGGCTAAAACACCAGCTAAACTATTTGTGATAATGATTATTCTAGCCCACATGCAGGAGTTATTCTGCTGTGATCTGTTCAAACCTGAGAGTCTATCAATAAAATGAAGAGCCAGGTTAAATTTGCTCTGCTTGGTGGAAGAGCACTGGCAGGAAATGACCAGGATTCAAGTTACATTGGAGGATTGGACTGAGTAGTGCTAAATGTGGCCAGGTACTAAACTGCGCTACAAACTTAAAAAGTTTGCTTGTTACCACGTTTTAAACAACTACGCCACATAACTGTTGATAAACACATCACCTGCATTGTATCCAGTAGAAAGCTGTCTTGAATGAAGAAGAGTAGAGTGAAAAGTAAGATCTGATCTCCATTCATCTTTTAAAACAAATGCATCACATTTGTATGCGTCCTCCAGTCAGAGGAGTCACTGGAGTCCACTTCTTCTCACAGCCTTTTTATCTTAACTTCGTCAGGTAGTTGTTCAAAAATGATTAATATTTTTCAACTTAAATCACTCTTTAGCTATGTTAACCTCTTATTTTCCACTTATGTTTATTATTTAACTTTGCTCCTACAGGTAGCATTTTTACCAAATGGAACTCTCCAGTTTTGTAAACCGTTGAGGTTGAGATCAGTTTATGCCACAAACTCAGACAGCCAGTCCATCTACGGCTTTCCCTCCTGACTCATGGTGTAACTGTTAATTTAAAATTCACAGAGGCATTCTGGGTATAACTTGAAAGCTATACAATCTGTATAAAATATATAAATATGTAAAATATATCAAATCTGTAGTAGAGATGATGCCATTATATATATGTATATATATATATATGTATAAAATTAAGTGTTTCCATAACATCTGTGGTAATCTTTTGTCATGTTGACGTAGAATCATATCTCAGAGTAACAAATGTGCACAATCCCATTTTACAGTAGAGGTTAGAACATCAGCTGTTGACTTGACAGCTGATTTATAGTCACTCTCGTGGATAAATCCAGTGTCATGAATATTCCAGCTCAATGATATGTAGCTGTCCTTGCAGTTCCTCATACACTACATTAGTAGAGAGACAGTAACCTGTGAAGAAAACCTCAATCTGAACCATTAGAAAAACCTCAATTCACATGTGACAGAAACCATCCCAGAGATTGAAATATCTTATTAAATACACCCTCAGTGGCGCCCACCTCTGGTCGAAGCACATGTGGGGTAGTGTCCATGTAAATGGTGGAAATGCTGCTGTGTGTGAATGTCAGGCCTGTGCAGTTGGTTTACGTATCAGGGCCTCATGTTGATGCTGCAGCGGAGCGTGAAGCTCACACTCTGAACGGATAGATGACTGCGCTGTGGGCTCAGTGAGAGTATGAAGGCTGAGCTCCCTGGCCCTCCTCCAGAATCACTGTGTTGAAAGGGCTGAAGGCTTGGCTGCCCAAGTGGCCAAATGTAATTAGCTCAGTTGATTTTAGTGACCATGAAAACTTTCCTAAAAGCCTTTATCGGGTCACGCTCTCAATCCATCAACCTCCAATTAATGGCTATTTTTTTTCACTGGGGGTGAGTCATGATTTGAATTCATAAAGAATCAAATATTCAATGTCACAAATTCAAAGGACTACCTCAGAAATATATATTTCTCCTTTTTTCTTTTTTTTTTTCACCAGTGCCTGGCACTAAAAGTGGCACACAGTGACTGTAACCCCTTAGAAGGGTGTTTGCAAACTGCTCATTAAACACCAGCAGGAGAAGAAAGGATTAGTGCCAGTTTCCTGTGAAACATGTGCCATTCAGTTTTATTCAGACTGAAAAAAAACAAAAAGACAGTGGAGAACCCAGGGTCAACAAAAAGTTCAGGCAAAAGGGTTTTCGACACAATGATAAGGGCTGAACAATATATTGTTTCATTATCTCATCACGATATACACAATGTTCATACCCCAAGGTTGACCAGCCGTTATCAGGGTCGTTATCATGGATGTGCAGTGTGAGTGGTCGAGCAACTGAGAAAGGGAGCAGTAAATGTGAGTGGAGCATAGCAGGGATTTGGACATTCTGAATGTTTGCTTAGAGTCAATATCACATAGGCAAAGTTTTCCCTTTAGGATGAATTAAGTTGTTTTGATTTTGTTAATTTGACACGTTCAGGGTTAAAGGCAGCAGCTTCCAGATCTATGCTTTATTCAGCTTTATCTTCAGTCAGAAGCAGCTCTCTTTTTTTCAGTGCTAACTTTGGATCCTCTGATCGCTCCTTTATTTCACATCAGTCTTCACATGTCATAGTTTTGTGAGCTGCTATAAAACTTGAAACAGTCGTAGTTTAATACCATACCGCTTAAAGTTCGTTTTGCACCCTGCAGAAATCATCCTTTTTGTCTTTCCAAGGTGGACCATCTTCACCAAATGCATTGAGCTTGTTCTGGAAATGTCTCTGAACTTTACTTTTCATCGATTCATGTCTGGAAAGAGATAATTCAAGCCTACAAAAAAGGCAAAATGCAGGAGAAGGACAATCTCTGTGAGCCACTGTGTGTCTGCTCAGCCTGTGTGTGAACCACTGTCTCTGACTCTGGGCGCAGGCTGGAGGGGGGCAACACATTTACAGATTTTTATAAATATTCCTTTAATATTATCTGGTAGAGGAGGGAAATTTAAATGATAGAATCTCTGTGCAGGAGCATTTTATTAAAAGTCTGATCTGATGTGAGAAGAATAACTGTCAGGAAATGTTACAGATCAATATCAATAATTAACACATCAACATGATTAAGAATCTTTGCAAAACTGTCACTGAGGAAGAGAGTGACAGAGACAATCAGGTGAGAGTTTGTTCTCAACATTTCAGAGAGAGACAGGGAGAATTCAGCTGAACAGAGTGAAGCAAGAAGCTTGAAAAATACAACACAAGTCTACAACAACTCAAAAAGTCTGCACTGAGAGCAATGCACCAGAGAGCACGGCCAGAAACTTTCCAACCAAATAGTGTGAATGCTTGAAATACCTGGTTTTTTAGATTTTAGCAAGGTCAAGATTGAAAAATATTCTTCACACAGGTTGTTAAAGAATTTTTTTTCTATTACATATATGTCTTCCAAAAGATTATGATCTGTAAAGGTTCTGTGTACTAAATTTTTTGATTGATTCTTGGTGAATAAGATTATACTGACAAAGAAAGCTGCTTAACATCGAGTGTTGAAGTGTGATTCATGAAAACCCAGAGCTTGACATCCATCTTTGTGTGCTATGTAGAGGTTTTGAATATCTGCCTCTGTGCGGTCTGGCTTACCTGAACTGACACAGAGCCAGAATGCAGAGGGGGCGGAGCCTATGGAAGAAAACAACTTGATCAACTTGAAATCCTATCAGCTCCAGTGCTGTGGCACAGCATAGCTGGACCAGACACTGATCTGCTGGTATTCAGTTGCAAGGGTTCTGAACAAGACAGGTGGATTTATTGAAACATGATGCTTCTATCATGTTATTGCTTTTTAACTTTCATAAACTACAACAGTTTGATAACAGCACTCATTATTCTTTGCACATTACAGTCTAATAACTTTGATTATCTTACTGAGCTGGATACATATTTTAGATAGATCTCTATGGAGTTAAAACAGTGTCAAAATTCACAAATGCACACAGAAGGATCCACAAATGCACAGACAAATCCACAAATGCAAAAAACAGATTCACAAATGCAAAAACAGATTCACAAATGCACAGACAAATCCACAAATGCAAAAACAGATTCACAAATGCACACAGACAAATCCACAAATGCACAGAGAGCGACACGCAAATGCACTGACAGATATATTTCGCTGTGAACCCCGCTGCATTTTGTGTGTGGATTTTTGACACTCCCCTGACGCGCTCCGATTCACAAATGCACAGACCAACGTCTCTAGCCAATCAGATGTCTCCCTCCTATTCAGCCAATCACAGCAGCGCAGCTTCGAGGGTTTGTTTCAGTGTGATTGTTTTGCGTTGCATCTGCGCATACAGAAATGCTAACATCTTTATTATCGCTCTTGCGCCAGAACTTTGATTTAATCGAAAAGACTCTTTAAACGGAACTATCCTTGTCGGGCTCTCGCGCTCCGTCCTCAGACTGTGTCCGTTTTTGCTCCTTGGACATGACGTTCGTTAGTTGCCCTGTATTCCGCCCCCCACTTTCGTGGGCTTCTGATTATCAACTGTTTACTGAATACTCTCCAGTCGAGCACTTGAAAAATGTGTTTAAAAAATAAACAATAATAATAATAATAATAATAATAACAATAATAATAATAATAATACGCTTTCTGTTTGTTAGCATTTCTGTATGCGCAGATGCAATGCTAAACAATCACACTGAAACAAACCCTCGAAGCTGCGCTGCTGTGATTGGCTGAATAGGAGGGAGACATCTGATTGGCTAGAGACATTGGTCTGTGCATTTGTGAATCGGAGCACGTCAGGGGAGTGTCAAAAATCCACACACAAATGCAGCGGGGTTCACAGCGAAATATATCTGTCAGTGCATTTGCGTGTCGCTCTCTGTGCATTTGTGGATTTGTCTGTGCATTTGTGAATCTGTTTTTTGCATTTGTGGATTTGTCTGTGCATTTGTGGATTTATCTGTGCATTTGTGGATCCTTCTGTTTGCATTTGTGAATTTTGACAGTTTTAACTCCATAGATCTCCAATTGATTCAGGAGATGAAAAAACACTTTAGGGAAAACAGTTGACTGAAAATTAATTCAGAAGTAATATTTAACTGAATCATTTCAAGCACCACAACAGATTTTATATTGCTCGTAACTCTTTTAGATTGAATTTGGTGTCACTTTGAGGGGGAAATCCCTTTCATCCTTTAGCGAAGATGTTGGTGACTGGAGAAAGTTGAAGTAGAATCTGTGAACTGATTAATGTCTAGTTGATCCATCATCTAACAACAATGTGAGGTTTTAACAAAACCCTTCAGCATGCAGCTGTGTTTGGAGCTGGAGCTCTGGAATAAAAGGCACTTTTACTTGTGATGACTTGACCAGAAGGATGCTTATAAGCACCTAAGCTTCAGTACAGCTTGAGGAGCCATAACACATGTAGATCATTCCCTAAATAAAGTACGTATGAACTTTAGCTGTTGCTGATTCTGTAGGGTGAAGCTTTTATTGGTCCAGAGATGACTGGTCCAGACTTCACAATAAAACTATTGACTTCATGAAACATTGATGCTGTGTCTCATTGATGTCCCCTCTTTGGAGCCAGACTCCAGCTGACACTTGAAGAGCCGCAGTGCTTGGCTTCTTTTTTTCACCTCTGGAGGTTTCAACAGTTCTGTAAAGCACTTTAACCTCTCACGCTTTTCTGTTTAAATCAGGAGTAGTGATGAACTGTGTTAACTGACAATGGTTTTCTGAAGTCTTCCTGAGCCCAAGTGCTAATATCCTTTACATAATGGAGCAGTTTTTTTGATGCAGTGCCGCCTGAGGTGTCAAAGGTCACAGCCATTCAGTGTTGGTTTTGGGTTTGCTGCTTACGTGCAGAGATTTCTCCAGATTTTTGGAGTCTTTTGATGATATCATGGACTGTAGATGATGAAATCCATAAATGCCTTTAGTTGTACATTGAGAAACATTGTTTTTGACCTGTTGCTCACGCAGTTGTTGACAAAGTGAAGAATCTGGCCCCATTCTTGCTTGTGAAGGACTGCTGAAGGATGCTCCTTTTATACCCAATCATGACACTCACCTGTTTCCAATTAACCTGTTCACCTGTGGAATAATCCAAATGTGTATTTTCAGCATTCATCAACTTTCCTGAACCTGGAATTGGGCTGGTTGTTTAGATTGAAGGATCAAAAATATGTGGCTGTAAAAATGTTATTTGAGCTGAAAACAGTCTAAATACGAAAAACAGTCCACACCCTGATCCTGTCATATTTTGCCCATATGCCCCCTAATGGAGAACATGTTCCTTAGTCAGAAGCAGAGTTTATTTATGTGTTCACGGCATGAAACACTGCAGAAAGCACCCATCATCTGGTATCAAGAGACACCTGAGGGACAGGTGATCTTTGACTTGATGGAACACAGACCTTTGAACACACACAGTACCTAGTTTTTACAGAAACCACTCAACGCAAGAGTTCACACACAGAGCATTCGGATGGCACTTTCACAGTGGATAAACACGTCAGTAAGAATTGCTGGTTCTTGGTCAGTTTCACTAAACCAGATTTGACAATGAAATTGCTCAGCTGTTTTACTGTAGATTGAACATAGAACAACAAGGAATGTTTACTCCAAGCGTGTGGTCACCACCTCAGCGTGAGTACTTCCTCCCTCTGTTGTCAGAGCTGAACCTCTGGAATGCAGCAGTTCTAATTAAGTCAGGGCAGAAAAGGGACTGACGTGCCAGCACAGCCACGTCTCATGTTGTTTATCATCACTGTTTCTTTCCTCACGTCCGTTTCATTTGGACAGTTAAAATGTGAAGGCCTACAGTGAGACACTTTGTCTTCTGCTAAAACATGATGAAATAAAAACTGTGAGGTCTAAGTGAGTCAGATGTCTCCCCCTCATTCCTGTAAAAAGCTGCTTCATGGGGAGTGAATAAGAGGTCTGCCAAGGTCAGCTGAGACAGATGTGCTCTTGGTAGATATTGAGGAGTGTGTGCATGCTTGTCTGAGTGGGGGCTTTAAAACTGTTGCAGTGTGTGTTTTGTGTTGCTTCTAAACATCAGTGAAGCACTGACAATTTAACTGTGATGAACATACCATAAAATCAAATGATCATGAGATGAAATTTCAGTAGCTGCTTTCTAAAAATGTGCACTTCTACACAGTGTAAGGGGAAAAACCTGCTGGATGTAACTGTACCATCTGTTTTTTAGTCCCACCATCTGCCTTTACAAAAATCTACAAAACCTTGGTGTGTTGTCAAGGTGGATTTTAGAATAAAAGGGAAAGATGACAAAGTTGCAACTAAATAGAAACTAAAACAGAGGAAAAGATGTACAATGTTCAGAGGCAGCTGAAACAAAGACGAGAGGGTTAAAGTGTCTCAATTCTTGAGCCAGAGACACACCGGGATCAGTCAGAGACTGGGGCTGAACTGTAAACACACAAGTCCTCCTCACAGCCTGAACATGTGCCATCAGCTCATTCTTTGCCCTGTCTGACTGATCTCAGTCTTGCATTCAGCTTAGAGCAAGGCATTCAAATGTTATAAAGGCTGCATGTGAGGCCAACTATATATGAACACATTGGCTTCCAGATGTTTTGGAGCATTTTTACTGATCCCTCAAGACCCATGTTGAATTGAGTTCTGTATGTTATCAGCGAAACTACCAAAAGAAAGAGTAGACTTTCTTCTTTCATTGGGAAGTTTGTTTCTACCTTTTCCATTCTTAAGTAATCAGCAGTACTACACAGGCTGGTTTCACCAAAATAATCTGTTTTCAACCAAAAAACAAAGAAAACAAGCTTTGATACTTTTTTAGAGCTGGTCTCTAGAGGTGGATCCTTTGATCTTTTCCATGATCTCTGTCATCCTTTCTCACAATCCTAACACATGTTCTGCTTGACTGTGAGCTGCCTGACCTTACCCAACTGGCAATGTTTGCCATTGTCTCTCGGTCATCTCTTCTCATAATCCTTACTTATCTCTCATTTAGAGAGCACTGCCGCCTAAAGGGGTCAGTTCATCAGTGCACTAGTTTACAAGCCTAGTACTAATAATAATAATAATACATTTTATTTCACGGCGCCTTTCAGGACACCCAAGGTCGCCTTACAAAGGGTAAAAGAAAAACACATAAAAACAAAATAAAGTTAAAAACAACAACATAAAAGCAATAGAATAAGGGACAATAGGGAGCAGTTAAAAACAGTATGTATTGTGAAACAGATGAGTACTGATGGAGAAGCTCCACAAGACCACTCACCAGACCTCTCCCCAGCCCACAATGCTGAAAAACATGGTGGACATCTGATGGATATTCAGTGGAGGTTTGGTGAATCTTTGGTGAAGGTTTGATCTTGCAGAAAACTGGTGTGATTCCTTCAGAACAGTGTTATAGGTAGTTTACAGTAGGACTGCACAATATATTGTTTCAGATATGTACATGCACAATAATCCTTTCCCAAGGTTATGCAATTTATTTTAGCCTTTCAATCAAGTTTTATGTATTATGACCACTCCCAATTATTTTATTCGAAAATGTAAATGAGCATCCATTCATATGTTCGACAACATTACATGCAATAACTCACACAGTTATTTCACCTTCTCAGTGCTTTGTCATCTTACCTGCTGTTATCAGGGTCAGGCAGGGCGAGAGTGGTTCAGCTGAACAGAGTGAAGGAGTAAACTTTAAAAAATATCATATCATATATTGCAGGAAACAAAAATGTTGCTATATTATTTTTCCCCAGTATTATGCAGTCCTAGTTTACAGACAGATTTAAGGATTTACAGTCAGCTCTGATAAATCTACTGCAGCTACATGCCCACAGCCAGGCAAAACAAAGACTCAGCTGGTGAAGGAACCAAAGCAGAAAAGAACAACGTTCTACAGAAATGATCAGAGGCCGAATGTGGTTATTTCCAAGTGTTACTTTTACCTTAACAGCTGTAAGACTTTGAAATGCCTTTGAAGTGTGTGATCTGCTGAAAATCACATGACACAGACAGTCCTTTGATTCTTTAAAGGTTTTTCCCATGACAGCGCACCATGAGATTGTCCTGACCTGCTTTAAAGATCCCGTATCTTCTTCAGATTTACTCAGTGATAAACCAGGTTTCTCCTCCTCCAGCTGAAGTCCTCTCACTGAAGCTGAGAAAACCAGAGTGTTTTCCTCTTGGCTTCTCTGTTTCTATTCATCATCGCTCACATTAGAAAGCCAGCTAAAGACATTTATGGACCACAGACTGACCGCACCATGTGGGCAGAAAAAGGCTTTCCACTTTCTCTAGAGCCTCTGTGTGTGTGTGTGTGTGTGTGTGTGTGTGTGTGTGTGTGTGTGTGGGTGTGTTTGTGTACTGTATTTGTGTGTGGAGGAGGAGATTGTGGGTCTGCTTCTCATTATAGCGTCTGTATGTTGAACTGACGAAAGCCAGGCAGTGCCACTCTCTGTTCACCAGATATGGCTGGAATGTGTGTACTTGTGTGTGTGTTTGTGTGTGAGTGTGTACTCCCATGGGTGCTCTTCCAGTTGTGGTTGTTCGTGTTCCACTAAATCCTGTCCGCCCATTTGTCTTTCTCTGCCTCCCTCCCATCGGCCTCTCCATCTCTGTCTCTCAGCCATTTTCTGTTAAATGAATGATGGCTGCATGCCTGACCTCACATCTGACTAATGTACCAGTGTGTGTGTGTGTATGTGTGTTTGTGTATGTGTGTGTTGGTGTGTGTGAGCATGGGTGTGTTCTTATGTGAGTGCCAAAGCTCAGGCTCGTACGGGTACCTCAGTGTTGGAGTGGAGGGAAAACGCTGTTAAATGTTCTGTATTTACAGCAACGATCTACTTTTCCATACACTGAGGTGTACACTCAGAGGTCTTACATTTACAGGACTCTTTCCAGAATAAATCAAATTCACATAATCCATTTTGAATCTTGAATACATGATCTCACTGGCATTAGCATTATTGTGACAGTTCGTGATTATAGACCGAAAATTATTCTTTACTGGTACACTGTCCTACAAAACAATCTATATGTAGATGAAGCTTGAGAAATGCACTGATTTATTCATTTGTCTATTGAAGTGTTAATGTTTAGATTATTACAGATAATTTTTTTGTGTGTATATCAATTGGTGTTGCAAATTAAAGTCGTCATGTTTTCCATGTTTAATGAAACCAGTCATTTTTCTAAAGAAGGTATTAACAAGTGTTTATCAATTTCTTTCTAAATACAATGGGGGCTAAAAGCATTCAACAATGATTCAGGTCAAAACTGGAGCTGAGTGACACCTCACCTCTTGAATTATGTCTTTGAAAGACCCCTACCTAAAAGTACTTCCATTGTACTCAGAAAATCCACTGACAGTCATTATGTTGAAAAGCTGACACAGCATACAACATATTGTTAGTATTGTATTATTGTTATATTGTCCTAGCTTTGTTCTGCTATACTCCAGCAGTTAGACTCTTTAAAATAGAAAATATATTCAACAAAATTTTTGAATGGAAGTCAATGGGAGATTTCTGCATTTCCACCTTAAACTACCTCAACTTTGATACCCCACAGATTCTGCTTGCTTTCACTCACAGACGTCATTCTTGCGTTAAAATGTTCACAACTTTTAACAGGATTATAGCATGTCTTCGACTTTCTGCCATCTTTAACACTTTTTGAGAAATCACTGCTTGAGCAACACAAAGCTTTGGGGGTTTTATGACTGTTACGGCGTGTGATGTCGACAGACTGCAGCTGAAGCTGATACAAGAGAAGAAATCTGGCAAAAAAAACTACCACACAATCTTCAGAATTATCTCCACAGGCATGAATAATACATCAAAATGCAGAAAAACTTTTCCCCCTTCACATGAAAACTGCTTTGCCTGCGGCAATGATTTTTTAACCCTTTTTTAACTTGTTGTGATGCTTCAATTTTTAAGAGCACAGACGCAAAAAACTCATCCTTTTGTTCCTCTGACTTTTGGGCTTTTCACAGTACAACTCTTTTTGACAACTGTCACAGTTTATGTAAAGCAACTGCTGTTTCAGAGCCTTGTTTTTCAGCTTTCTTTCTGTGTGTCTCGTATAAGTTTCATTTCTCCCGTCAATCAATCTGCTCTAAAGTGCTCCTGGGATATTTTGTGAAAGAGAGGAAAGAGAGAGGAGAGAGGGTTCATATACACACATAAAAAAACAAGAATGGACAGAAAAACAGTTAGAACAAATCAACTTTGTTTTTTACATGCTCTGTCTCTCTCACCATGTTATTCCTCTCTCCTGCTGCGTCCATGGCAATTACACTTAAATGGCTGTTCAGTAACTGTCGCTTTAAAGAAAAGTTTCAAATTATTCAGTACAGCAGTGATACTGGAGTTCCACTGCAAAATGTGGTCGTAGCTGAAAAGCAAAATAAAGGGATAATTTTGGGAGTAAAACGTTTATCTCTTTACGCACAAAAAATGTATTGAAACTGAAGAGAAACTGTGGCCAAAAAACTGAAGAACAGACCAAACTGTTGGTTAACTGGACCGCTGAACACCAGGTGTGTGTGTGTAATGTACTTTATGTGTCAGGTTTCACATGGAAATACAGCAGAAGGGGACTTAGTTGCAGATTCAAACTCAAAGGTATTTATTGAAGAAAATCCAGAAGTCCAAAACACAAAAAGAAATTCAGAACTCAAGAATCACTCTCGCAAGGACAACAGGAGACACTAGAGATGGGAACGATGCACAATAATGAACTGACAAAAACTGAACCCAAGACAGAGACATAAAGACCTTAAGAAAATAGTGTAGTGTGAGCATCATGAGCTAAACTGTGTGACAGATTTGGACTACACAGTCACAGATTCATGTTTAGAGTCTAGCTTTGTTCATTTGGTTTGGAAGTATCCAGGAAGTCATCACATTCAGTCACTCTTTGATAGATCCTTTAAGATCACACCTGAATGGCCCTGAGAGAGATGTTAGCTGTAGTAGCAGACTCAAACAAGGAGACGTGACTTGATGTAGTTCAGCGTGTTAGAGGCAGAGAGAGAAACAGAGGCAGGCAAACCCCATCACGTCTTTCTGATGTGTTTATCCAGCTGGAGATGTGCTGAGAGGCAGACAGGTGCTGTGACTGACAGCCACTCTGCCTGTCTGTCCGAGCCCACTGGCCTCCTGCTTTAGAAATGTGTGTGTGGGCAGGTGTGCGCGTGTGTGTAATGCATTGTGTTACCTTTTAAAGCCAGGAGAACTCAGCTCAGGCTGTGGGTTTGTGCTGCTCAGTGTGTTCTCTTGTTAGCGAGTGTGTAAGTGAGTGTGTTCCCGTCTAATCGTGGGGTAATAGAATCAGTCGGGCCTGTCACGGTCTATTAGGGCTCTGCTCCCATCATCCTAGTCATAGTCCTGCCTTATACTCTGAGGAAACATCAGCAGCAGAGGCACACACATTAAAACCTCTCCTCTCACACCAACTGTTGGGATAAATGGGATGATAAATTGTGCACTCATGAGGAGCAATAACAAACAAATAAATTGAAATGAGGAAGCTGTATTCTGGGAATAAAAAGGTTTTCTTAGAAGAGGGCATGGTTACAGTCTTAACTGGAGCCAGAAGTGACCACACCTGGACAGGTAGTTAGAAACTGAATGGGAGGACTTATACATGGATCATGGTCTGAACTGGCTTTGTCTAACATCACTGTCCACAATCTGTGCTGACATGATGATGAAACAATGTTTAAAGGACACTTTGGCAGATGGAGGTTTACTGTAATACAGACAACAAAAGGGTGGATTAAGAGTCTTTATCTCTTATCACTTCCTTCTGTCAAGTGAATCACTTTTATCAAAACCTACAGTGAGACTGTGAAAGCCATAGCAGCTGGACCAAGCACTGAACCCTGAGGAACTCCATAACTAACCCTGGTGCACATAGAACACTTTTTGTTCACATGTACAAACTGAGATTGATCTGACAATAAAGACCAAAACCAAGTTATCACAGTTCTGTAATGCCAAGTAGATCCTCTAATCACTGCAGATGGATATGATGATCACTCGTATCACAAGCAGCAGTACATAGTTTTTTCCTTTTAGCAGCATGGTTTCAGTGCTATGGTAGGCTCTAAACCCAGACTGAAAGACTGAAAGCGAAGAACGTGTGTTACTACTGAGCATGGACCATGTGTCTGTTGTTAGCAGTGTGGTAGTAACGCCGTCACAAATGCTGTCACAAATGCTGTCACAAATGCAAAACATTCTCGTGTTTGTTGGAGTGTGTAAGAGGTCAGGATCACGACTGAGGCTCAACAAGGTTTTTCTTTAATCTGGGATGACAGCTCCCCCACCCAACACACTGTATGTGTCTGTGTTTGTGTGTTTATGTGTGTGTATGTGTGTGTGTCAGTAGGTTAGTATGTAGGGTGTGCTGTGTTTGCTTCAATTTGCTTTCCTCATAGTTATTTACTATCCAGAGCTCTGAGGAACCCCCCCCTCCCCCTCCCCCCGAGCGACCAGCTAAAAACAGCAACAGTAGTGAGAGTTAAAGTTTGTGATTCTAATGTGGAAAACAGTCAACAACTCTCTCCAACCGCACATCTAGAGAGAGCACAGCTCAAAGAAACCAGCAGAGAAAAACTGGACCAGTGGAGGAAGTAAAATAATAGAAAGAAGAGAGAAAGAAGAAGGCTGCAGATGTGGCCCATGCATGGTAGGGGTAGATAAAAATATTGATAATCAATGCATAGCAACAGTACCCTGCCCAATTCATTATGGATTTGGCAGATCCTCTGAATGGATTCACATCCTGGCCAGTGGGGGCGCTGTGTATGTGGCCCTCCTTGAACACCATTCAGTTTGACAGATAGACAACAGTTCTTCGTGGAATGAGAGACCGTACTTGTAGATTTGGTCACTTATTCCAACTAAATCACAGAAAGGTTCTGTAAAACTGAAAATACAAAAATGGTGACATAATAGATGGGCCTAAACAAAAAGTCAAAATGATGTAAACAGCCTGACTTAACTGAGAAGTTTACTTTTGAGTGACTGATTGCAGTTTGCAAAAGGTCTGCTGGCTTGATGCTAATATGAATGGAAAATTCCATTAACGGGTTAACAAAGTTAGCGTCAGAATTGTTTTTACTTTACGTTAGCTGATTATTGAATTTAGACCCACAAAAACACTTTGTACATCACAATTGCAGGAATGCATTTCCTAGCTCTGAGAACGGATGAAAAATGAGTCACAGAAAGTATTTATAAGCTGCTTCTTGCTGCCTCTGCACAGGGCCTCCACTCCACGGAAGCCCGAGATGATCAAAACACCCAAACATAAAGCCACGTAAAAACCAAGCAGAAAAACAATGCAACGGCATTTTATGCCTGTAAAAGGCAGCACACTGTGCGTGTTATATGCGTTGTTTGGACAAAGGCTCAAAAGACTAAACAACAACAAAATAACTACAAAAGCAAGAAGAATCAGCAGAGTAAAGCCAGCCCCACCAACTTTGTGGGCATGAAAATAAATATTTGACTGTTGTCAACAGGAACTCTAATTACTTGTGTATTTCTACTTCTTGCTGAATCAATATGAAAGCAATTAAATCAACATCAAATCAAATGAAATGGAATTGTTACTTTATGAGTAGAAATCGAATCGAATCGTGAGGTTCCTAATCATACACAGCCCCAGTACATTATCAAAACAAGCACAAAAGGTCATTCATCACAGTGAAAATTTGACCAAGTTCATAAATTTGCACTTTCTGAATCATCATTCTGAACTGTCAGCTTGCTGTTTATGTGCTGTTTTAAACCCCACCACCACCACCACACACCACACACCACCTCCTTCACACATCCTGTGCTCCTGACTCAGCACCTCTCTGACAGTCAGACACACTCCGTCTGGACTTTGGGTGAAAACCCAGCTCTGAACGCCATCATCCTGGTCACCACGCCATCTGCGCTACATATTGTAAAATCAATACCTCCAACCCCAGATTTGTCAGTGTTATACCTCTGCTGTGCCACTTCCACTGCTTCCCCTCCTCACCAAGTAAAACAACAGTTATATGATCTGCCCTGAACGCTGGAGCCGGTGGAGCTGGTGGAGCTCTGATTCGATCTGACATATTGCTTTGACATGTGACTCCTGCTGCTGGAGGTTTTAATGCTGCACTAAGTATCAAACAGCCAAATGTTGAGTCCCTGCGTCCAGCGCAGCAGGGTGTGGTCCCCCCTCTGGGGGAAAAGCTTGGCTCAGGCAGGATTATGGGACAGAGCTTGAGGAGGAGGGGGGCCTGATTTTAAGATGATGCCATTTTAAAGCCGGGTTCATTACATCTATAATCCAACTGTTTGGTCAAAGGCTGGAAACAGCACTCACCACATTGTTGTTTCTACTGATGGTGTTATCTATGTGTGTGTGTGTGTGTGTGTGTGTGTGTATGTGTGTGTGTGTGTGTGTCTGTCTGTCTGTCTGTGCGTGTGTGTGTGTGTGTGTCTGTGTGTGTGTATTTGTCTGTCAGATCAATCAGGACAGGGCGACAGCTGTCCTATGAGGATTAGCTGTGTGGTCAGTGTGTACGTGTGCGTGTGTGTGTGTGTGTGTGTGTGTGTGTGTATCCTGTCGTCCTCTCTTTAGTCTGCTCCACATACACAGACAAACACAGCAACAGGCTGAGTCTTGGCCTCCAGACTTGACACATAATTACATGCTCTCACTCAGATGTTTGCCCTACATGCACAGCCTTACAGTCTCCTGTGTAGCTGTAAAGTGTGACTTATAACCCATCATCTCAGCCCAACTACAGAGACAAACATAGGAAAGACTCAGTGTTTCTATAGCTGGACTGTGAGGAGGCTAAATGTGTCTGATGGTGATGAAAATGAGCTCAAATACATGTGTAAGTGCTCCATTTTTGACTTCTGAATCCCTCTGCTGTAAGAGGAGGCAATGCAGCAGTCTTGGTTTGGGTTATTTTTCTGCCCCCCCCTGCAGGACAGGTGAAGGGCTCTGTACTGTGTGTCAAGTAGGATGCTTTACATTAGGGGTGGGGGATATATCGTATACTTGATAAATCTCGGGTTATTGCACGTGAGGTGTATGAACTGAGTCTATCGCAACCATCTAGTATAAATTGTCAGGTAAATTTGACAAGATGTTGGTCTGTAATTGTCTCCATAGTTTTACTTCCTTCACTCTCATCCTGTGCTCTCACACATGCTGTAGTCACTCTTATTGATTTTAATGAAGCTTTGTAATTTCTGCAGCAGCCAGACTCATATTTTAAGTAAGAAACAACTAAACCCTTTCTGTGGCTTCTCTCTGTCAGCTGATGAAGTGTTTGATCAGTCACTGATAGTCATGCTTTTAAAAGTGTCCTTACTTGAATTTGGAGATACTCAGTACAGTCGCAGACAAAGAGCCTGATGTTTCACTCACTAAATGTGTCTCTTTGTGTCTAGAATACATCAGGAGTCAGTTTCAGAGTTTATGATAAACACAGTGATCCAGATAAAGATGTTTTCTATCAAGGCTCTAATTTTTTAATGCCAGCACACTTTCAGGCGGCGCTGAGAAGTCTGATTGTTTTGTCTTTCACCTGAACCAGGGCTGGACAATTAGTTGCAAATTAGATGAAATCACAATATTTCCTGCTGCAATATTCTAATGTAGACAGTGCAATATTTATACTTTGTATAATGATTCTGTGTAATATCTGGGTTTTACTTTCTGAAATATGTGACCAATAATTTTTGACTTTCTCATATTATATTTCTTGAGATGTACCTGTACATGCAAACAGTTTCTTGAGTGTTTTTCAACCCTTCTTTTCTCCCGCATACCTGTTTTCTCTTGTTCAAAATGAGAATAAGTGGAAAACTGTCACCCCTTCAATATAGCAACTAATATCAAATTTGCCATTTTAATCAATATAGCTTTTCTTTTTTTTAAGGTTATTTATTCCTTGAGTTCACTTATCTAATCTCTTGCTCCTTTCAATGGAGACTGATTTATTGCCTGTGTTTAACAACATGTAAGATGAGGAACCTAAAAACAATTGTGCAATAAATTGCAATTGAAATAAAAGGACAAAAAGTTTATTTTTGCAACTTGTTCAGCCCAACCCATAAAATTGAAAAACTGGACCCTGCCTCCAGCTCCTGGTGTGACCGGTTCCTGTTTAGCTCAGTGAGGACTTGGTGCTTCTCTGAAACTGTTTCTTTCTGGTTCAGGAACAGATCAGGTCCAAACATGAAGAACTGCTTCCAGATGAGACTCTCACCCTGAAACTGGCTTGAGGTTCTTGTGTTTCTGTTCTTTGCAGTGTTGAAGTTCATGGGACAGCTCAGAGGAAATCACAGAGGGCAGGGGTCAGCCCAGCAGCAGCACTGGCTGATTGTTAAACAGGATTATTGGCCCATTAGCCCTTTAATAGTTTGTTTAGGAGATCTGAGCTCAGGCACGTTGAGCTCTGAGGCTCAGGTTGAAAGAAGAGCTGCAAATAAAATGTCACACTATCCAACTCCCTATTTACCAGAATAACAACAAGCACACAGCAGGTGAAACAGCTTCGAGGTGAAAAGAAAGTCCAGTGAACTGTTTTTCATGACATGAAATATCACAGTTTGAGCAAGGGCAATGCATGATAGATGTTTTCTGGACATGAAACAACAAAGGGGAGATAAACTGTGGCTCAAAGCAAAGTTAACAAGAAAGTGTTCAAACAAAAGCTGTTTTATTTTGTTGAAGGTCGAGCCTGAAGCTGGGATTGTAGCAGATTATGGATTATAACTCTGAACAATATATAAATGGAAGGGATTGAAAGAGGTGACCACAACATGATAAGAGGGTTACAGACAGGTCTGTTTGAAAACATGTTAAAGCTCACCTCATCTCTACTGTCAGACCTTGATGCACTGGTGATGGATACTCATTCTGTGTCAAGGTCCTAGCATCACATCAGTGTGTAATGTAACAGCGTGTTGCTAAATGTGATGTTACCTGGTCTTAGAAATGTTTAATCTGACACATTGGTCACATGACCATAAACAAAGTGAAAGACACACCCTTGAAACAATGTTCATTACAAACTCAACAGCTCCTCTCAGCTGAGCTCTTCACGTCTTTGTGCTCATTGTTTTTTTTTTGTGTCCTTTTCTGTCATCAACTCTGTTTCCAGCACTAGCAGCCAGCTGTTTCCTGTGGATAAGAAAGGATTTTACCCCTGTGATATTCTGCATTCTGTCTTTCACAACTTACTACATGAAGGCTGTGAGAGGACCTGCTGAGGTTGTGCAAACGTTTTCAAAAGAATAACTCCATGAGGTGATGACTATATTTATGATGACAATAATGACAGGATGGTATGATAATATAAGACGAGTTTTTAATCAACAGCAAACTTAGTAAGAACTCCCATTGAAAATATGCTGAATCTGTCTTTTTCTGTTTTGTTTTGTTTTTTCTTTAACCAAAAAAATAAGACTGCACAATCCGCTTTATTTTCCAAAATACTAAGGTGATGGTCCTCTTTGCTTTTCCTTTATTCCCCTCATTTTGAGTAGTACTTCTGAGTCATGTACAGGTTTTCACTTTTAGTCAGGGACCTTTACATATGCAGTACCCAATTAAGTATGTATGTTATGTATTTATGCTCACTGCAGGGTCGTTCCGATATAACATAGGACGTTCCGCTCTATCTGTAGGTCTCCAAGGCACAAATAAACCTTGGGGGAATGTTTCAAGTTAAACTCTATTAAACTTTTACAGTTCTGTGCCATCACAGGAAACTTGTACATGATAAGTTTCGCACTGAGCTACAACATCTTTTTCAGACTTTAGGAAAAGATGCTAACACACTGCCTTCATCACTCCTACTCCTTGATACTTTGTTAGCACCTTAGCTCTCGCTGTTGTTGGGGCTCTGCTGCTGGATCCAGGTGCTGATAGATGCAAGTACTGAAACAGAGTCTGAAATGAGCTGCTTGTGTTAAAGATTTTAGAGGCAGGCAGATATAATCAGATTATTTTTGCAGATATCTGACTGATATCTGATGTCAATAGGGGATTGGGACAACCCATATAACATTAATTTTCTCCCATTCCTCTTCTCTGCCAAGTGTGGCAGCGAGAAAGTGTTCATTACACAGTTATCATGGTGATCTCTGTGATGAATCAGATGAATTACTGGAGTTTTTTTGCACTTTGAGCACTAAGAACTCTTATTTGCGTCTCTGTCCAGCAGATGTAAATTTTTGGACATGCCCAATGTGAAAGGGGCAGCACAAGAGGGTGAGGAATGACATCATTTGTCTGCATAGAGAGAAATGAGACTGCAAATACATGAGAGTTGATTTCCTCCTCTTAAATAACTAAAAATGATATGAAATTCAAATCTTAAAGGGACCTCAAGCAGAAAAGAATGTAATGAATGTTAATCTTTCTCCCAGACTCTTCAACCAGATAATTACTTGAAGAAACAGTTTAAAGGGGATCAGGTGTCTCTGAATGTGGGGGGTCTTCTCACAGAGTTTAGAACTGTGATGAATCCTGAGGTTTCCTGTCCCTGCAGGCAGTCTCATCTCTTTCCTGAAGAAAAGAAACTTCTGATCTCTCCTCCTCCACGGTGAGGAGCGTTGGTGTCTAAGTTCAGAGATCATAATGTTTGCATCAATAAGCTGATGTGATACCCAAACATATTAGCTTTCTTTCTCTGAGATTTCCCTGAAGCGTTCTCCTCAGGGACACTTTGTGAACAGCGTGGCTCTCACCCAGGGGAGAGTGGGATGGAGGTCAAGATGTGTATAAGTGCTTGTGGCTGTTCTAAATGCCTCCCCCTGAGCTGTATGAAAGCTTTATTTCACATCAAACTCCTTTCAGTCTGTGTGTTGTGTGGTTATTTGGTGCCATGCAGAGACTCAGGAGATGGTTATGGAGGATTTGTCGGGGAAGCAGGGGGGCAGGAGGAGGGAGAAGACCTGTGAATGACTTCATTAGCACAGAAGAAAGGGGTTCATTAACACCCAGCAGCCCTGCTGAAAAAAGAGAGCCCCACTGGTAGACTACTGGGGGGAAACAAAGCCTGTTTTCGTGTGTGAGAGTCTGTCTGTCTTCACAGGTGCAGGAGGTGATAATTGGTAGTAGTCTCATGTTTGCTCAGATCTAAAAGCGGAAATCTTCACAGTCTCATTGGTTTTGAGATCTCAGGTCCCCTAACACTCTTTGTCTGTGTCTTTGTTTCTTCATTCACATCTATTTTATTTTTCTGTCTCCAACTGTCTCCACTCAATAATGAGGAGGAAACAGAAATTATTTCACATTTTCATGATGTATAAAAACTACTTCTGAGGTAAATTATATGGTGTTTTTGGGTCATTGATGAATGAAGCTTCATAATAGGCCATTTTTTAAATACCAAAAATAAGGGTATATATATATATATATATTTGGCCATTGTTAAAACGTGAAATGTTGTGTACACATGCCTTAATGCAAAACACGTATTTAACAGATTTAAGTGTTTTTAAAGTTGAATTAAAAAGACAGCCTTAAAAAAAGTCATTAGGGCGTCATTTATCTCAAATCAATGTATTTCTTTATCATTACAAAATGTTCAACAAGCATCAGTAATTCGACAAATGGTTTTAGTAAGACAGGCTTATAAATTTGCAGATTAAACTAATTTTTCACACTTTGATACCTAAAGATGTCAAGTACATTACGTTAGTTAAAAAATAGGTTCATTTACAAATATGAGTGAGATGCAAGAACCCTCCAGGTGTTTCATCAAGTTCCTCAGATGTGTCTGATTAATGTGTCCTAGAGGTGGTTTCAGAATTTTAGTCCCAAAATTGTTTTCTTGATGGTTGCCCCAGATGATTTTTCATATAATGAACATATTCAGACAACATTAGTTTGAACGTTATGATAGAAATATAAGAGCTAATGCTTCATAATTTTTCCAGTGAATGTGAAGCATGTTAGAAATTGTGCCAAATAGGTCAATTGATATATTTAAATTGATTTTAAGTGATTCTAAATTGTTTGTTCAAACAGAAGTTTACACTAGACGGTCACCCCATGTGATGTTTTAACTCTTCAGAGCAGAAAAATGACCAATAACTAAAATGTTCAGAGAAGTCAGAGTGTTTTCGTACATGTGGAGGGTATAAGACATTCATAAGTTCTTTTATGTAGTTTGAGTTTTTCTTTTCAACGGAAAAACTCAGTTGTACAGAAAAATTAGGTGTCACATCATTGACCGGTATACAAAAAAAGCGTCCAAGAAGGAAGAGCACATTGTCACACGGTATGGGATGGTTGATGGTTATGATGGAGACTTTGATGTGCCTTAATTTTAAAGTCACAATAATTAGGGGGGAAAAATTAGACTAATAGAAAGTAGGATTGTAGGTTAGTACCCCATGGCTCTGTAACTGATTTGAAAAGTCTTCAGGGCAGAAAAGGTTAAACAACAACAAATAGTATTGCCATATTTCTCTGTTCCTTTTGAATCCATAATACTGCTGAATTGCTATATTTTCACAAATCTGATCATTTGAAAGGGCTTAACAAGAATTGTGCTCAGAGTGACATGTATAAATCAGAAGTACAGGTCAGTAAAAGTGTGCTATGATGTGATGTTTGTTTGAGAGTCTGTGTCCCTGGTCCTCCCTGTGTTTACGCCTCAGCACTGTAGTTTCCCATTGACCAGGGGGAAGAGAGTGGGTGGGTGGATCAGCTTCCACATGGCTGCTGTGTGCTCCTTTAAGCCTCTCAGCTTATCTGTCAGTCTGTTTTCATAGCCTGTGTGTGAAGTCTGATTAAAGGCAGATCCATGCATGGATTGATCAGAGTCTTAACAACCACAACATTACAGTGAGGTAATGTGAACACTGATTGTTGTAGGTTAACACATCAGAAGTATCAGACCCATGATTATCCTGAGCGCTGTGATAACTCCTTAAAGAGGGGGTGTTGTGTGTTTATTAGTCTTTTTTCTGTCCCTCTGGCAGCCTAGAATTACTATACATGATTTACAGCTCAATAAAATCCCTGTTTGTCTCTCTCTGGTGTTTCAGGAAACCCTTATTTCAGCCTCTGTCTGAAACACTTTATTTTAGCTGCTGTCTCTTTAAAGGGACCGTGAGGACTTTCATAGTGATCTTTAAAAAAGTCTCACTCCTAGATTTATGCCTAGTCATTATCTCCTGCTTTAAATGAGATTATTGGCACTAAAATTGGTCATTTCTAATCTCTGGTCTTTTCTGATCAGGAAGCTTAGAAATAGCATTTAGAGATGTAGCCAATCGATTGATGGCATGTTGAAGTCTCAGTGGCAACACTACGCTGGCCAACAAAGTTTAGCAGTGAGAAGAGAGATCTCTGAAACACAGGCTAAAGGCTAAAACACGAGGTTGAGGCTGAAACATGGGCTAGATGTTAAACTACAAGCTTAAGACTAAAACGTGGGCTAGCAGTTTGAAATAATGTTAATTCCTGTCCACATTCAGCGGTTATACTGCAGTGATCTGTTCAAACCTGAGAGTTTATCAATAAAATGAAGAGCCAGGTTACATTTACTCTACCTGGTGGGTTGACAGATGAGCACTGGTAGGACACAACCAGGATTCACTATCTTTACACATTACAGGCAGGTTTCAGAGCACTGGGCTGAGAAGAATTTATTGTACCTAACCAGCTACAAGTAGTGTTTTTAAAAAAAAAAAAAAAGTTCTCTACTTTCATTTTTTCAAAACAAACCCCTTGGTCTATCATGCCGGTGGGAAGCAAGGACTTATGGGAAGCAGAATCTCAATTGCTAGTGCTAATGCTAGGTTCTACAGAAAGCCCAACCAGTCTCTTTATTAAGGCTGCCCCCTCCACAAACCCCCCTCCCTCGTTCTAGTTAGCCAGCCCTCTGGAAGCCCTTCCAGGCCTCTTTTAGGGATCTATAGGCAGACCTTAGAGTATGAATGACCCCTGCAATGTGTTGTGAACTATGACAGTGAAAATCATGGATGCCATGCTGCTGGGCTTGAAGTGGGTCTGCCATAGAAACTCCTCCCCCTGGTGACTGGCTGCAGTGTGGGTCAAGAACTCTGTCCCCTCATTCATTCTACGAAGAAGGTGGTAAAATTCAGAAACAAATGATATTAATTAATAACCAGTCTTTGGTTATGAACCAGTTAGAGGATCCTTATGTGATGACCTCATCTTTCAGCTAGTCCGGTTAGGATGACTACTGTGACTAATTTTAGGACAGATTCAGGGATTTCTACAGCCTATTAATATGTAGCTGTTTGAAGATCTATCTATTATGAACTTCTAAGATCTATTCTGAACTACCAGTATTGGTACTTTACATCCATCTTTATAACACTGGAAACTGAACGTCCACTCCTGCTTGAAGCAGATGCAAAAATCTCATCTGCATCTTCATTGTGAAAATCTTTCATAGCCAGTGAAAATATTTCATGCAAACAGTCTGTTGCAGAAATAAATCACCTGCTGAGAAATCCTCGAGCCTGTATTGTGCTGTTATAAATAGAGGCTTCCTGAAATGGCTTTATTAAAACTGAATTGGAAGCATACTTTGTGACCACAAGTCCGCTGCCCAGTCGGATTCCTCCTGGGGCTATTTTGTGGTTTTATGCTGGCGCTGATACAATTAGATGAAGCAGAATAATGAAGTTAGTCTCATTTATCCATGAGAGTCCAGCAGGACAATCAGCAGTTGTCACAGATCTGTGCTACAGATATTGATTGTCTGTCCAACACTACAGGAATAACAGATGGTCGCTCTGGTTAGGATGAGGCTTTCCTTCAACCACTTCACTACCGAGCCTGCAAGCTCCCAGGTGATTCCTCTGTGTGTGTGTGTGTGTGTGTGTGTGTGTGTGTGTGTGTGTGTATGTGTAAATAGAAACTGAACTGTAAAGCAGATTTATATACATTCATAAAGCAGATTTATATCTAAGAGCAAGTCAGCGTTCTGTCATTGTGTTAATTTATGCTGATGCGCCAGAAAGATGCGGTAGGATACAATAAACAGTGGTACAAACACTGTTCTAAGAGAAACAACAGTGTGTTGTGATAAAATACAGCATATTACAGCACTTAACATAATATAGTGAAGATCCAGTGTAATAAAGTGCAGATGCATGGGGCTGGCTCTAATCACTTAAGGGGCCCTGGGGCTACACTTTGCTATTGGACCTGTGGAATCCACATTTCCTCTCCGTTGTATTGTTTATTGAGCTCTAAAGCTTAAAGCCTGGAAAAAGCACCCAGAGCAGATGGTTGTCTTGGATGTTGGTTGATATTTGGAACTGTATCAAAATAAGCAAGGTTTGCATAGGACAGGACAAATACCCCAAAAATAATCAAAATGGACATGTGGAGGTTCTAACTGACAAAGAACTGCAGTGTCCCCTCCTGTCATTCTCTCACTGCTACTCTATCCCCTTAAAATACACAACTGATTGTGTAGTTACACGACAGGCAACTGGGTGTGGCAAAGAGTGAGGGCTGCCAGAAAATCAGCAGAAGAAAAAGTAGCCACATGACGCATTTGCTGTGTCCAAAGGTAATAAATCTCTTCTTTTTCAACACTTGGAGCGCCATCATTTTAGAGAATATAAACAGCATAAACTGAGTTCAGAGCGGGATTATCATACATTAACCAAAATCAAGGTAGAAGGTTCAATTAATCGATTGGATTGATTTTTCCATCATGGCCCAGCCCTAGGTTTGCAGAGTTTTCCTTAAACTGGTTTGACTTTTCTCCATATATTTAGCACTTCAGAGTATCAGCCCATTCATATTGACAAAAAAGAACATACATGTAAATCAAATTCTACAATTTAACAAGACATGATAAAAAAGAAAAAAAAATGCTTGTGTGTATTCTTTAAATCAGTGTTTCCCCACTATTATTTTCATCAGATCAAGGCAGTTGTTATTTTATTGAACAGACTAAATAACTAATCTTGTTTACATGAAGGGATTCCACTTCTGTCTCCTCATGGTCACATGTTCACAATGCTCCACAGCGCTCTATATTGTGAATGGCAGAGTTTGGCCCTGATGCTCTCAGACACACAAACACATGCACACACACACACACACACACACACACACACGCATACACACACACAGAGCCAACAGAGAGTCAGGAAAAACAGTGTACTAACCATTTAAAGAAACTTTCCGCACTTCTAGGGTCATTTTTAAGAAGATGACCAAAACACGAAACTTTTATTATCTTTTAGAGGTTGGACCCACCCCTCCCTGTAGTTTTAGCTTTTGACTTTTTGAGTACCATCTGTACTGTGGGGGAGGGCGTAAAGAAGTCCAGAAGTCTACTGGTGGGTTAGACGGTGAAACTTTGAGTATATTTCAAATAGGGATGTTTACCAAGAGCTAGGACACTCTATACGCCGGGGGGATAAAGCGGCCTGGGCCGTTTCAACCCCAGGTATAATTTGGGTAGAGGTACATTTTGTTACATCAGAAAACACCAGGGCAGGAAGAGACCAAAAACAAAAGGAGAGACATTGTAACAAAACAAAGTCAGATCAATCAGAATCTATCAGAAGAATAAATATGTTTCATATAAAAGGTAGAAATGCTTGCCCACTCTGTTCTTTAAATGAAACATGGTGGGTATTAGGCCTGGGCAATATATCGTTTGAACATCGTCATCGCGATGTGCGCATGCGCGATAGTCACATCGCAGGATGTGCGATATTTAGGGCCCGAGCGACCGACAGGCGGGCGAAGGCCCTCTTGAAACGCAAAGGATTATTAGGGCCCGAGCGACCGACAGGCGGGCGAATGCCCTCTTGAAACGCAAAGGATTATTAGGGCCTGAGCGACCGCAGGCGGGCGAAGGCCCTCTTGGAACCTTAAGGATTATAAATTTTTTCCGCCGCTTTAACCCCAATTTTCGCCCCTTTCCCTTGAAAAAAAGAGCGCCACACTATGTCCTACCCCCCCTGACCACTGCGAAAAATTTATTATTTTGCCACTCAAAAAATGCTACAATCTTGCTAGCATTTAGCATTAGCTTAAAACGGTAGCCCCGCCGCCTACTTTGACTTACAAGTCTGAAATTTTTTGGCTACCTCAATCATGCCTCTACCTTCAAAAAATTCTCTTGGGCAAACTCTGAATTTCGCACAGCAAGTTCGGAAATTTGTCCCAAAAGTCGGAATTTGACGATTTTTAGGGTACGTATTTGAACGAACTTGTCCTAGGGTTTTTGTCGGATCAGCTTCAAATTTCTCATGTGTATACTACACACAGTGACGATTAAAAGTTATTAAAAGATTGTTATAATCTNGGGGGGGGGGGGGGGGGGGGGGGGGGGGGGGGGGGGGGAGTGAGTGATGCAGCCCTTCCCACCGAGGCCGGGGGGAGAACCAGCTTTTCTAAACAAGGGCAGATGCTAGAAGAAAGACGGTTTGTTGCCAAGGGAAACAGGGTGGTGCTGAGAAATACTGGCATTCCTCTGAGTAAGCAAGGTTTGTTTCTGACACAGGGGTTTTAAATTTGAGGTGGGGGAACTCCACATGGTTCATCATTGAGGTCACTCCAATCAGAACACTTGAGATATAGTGACATTCACTGGGGAGAAAAAAAAAAAAACTCTGCATCTTATCAGGCAGCTCTGAAACCGCATTACATTGTTTGAATGAGCTGTGTTCAGTATTTTATGTTCTACTCAGACAAATGGCACATTTTCACTTTGGAACGAGTTGTTGTGGAGTAACGCGAACAGCCTGATTGAAAGAAAGTTTTTTGGAAGCGTTTTGAAATGATATTCTGCATGCATCTCCTGTCTGCATGGGCTGGCTCCAAAGCAAGACGAAGGAAGTTGGCCTCTGGCTTTGCTCCTAGACAGAGTTTATCTTGCAACAACCAGCTGTCGCTATAAGACACACACTCACAAACACACACGCACAAAGGCACACACACATCAAGAATGTGGGGAGCCTCAAAGTTCAGCAGTATTTGTGAGAATTTAGCAAAGAGAAAATTGTTTTGGATGATTCATTCTTTAGGGTTTAATCCCTTTTAGCTCTCTTTGTTGTATCTTAATCTTTTCTCCTGTTTGTGTGTGTGTGTGTGTGTGTGTGTGTATGTGTGTGTGTACTGGTTTACACACTTCTTCACATTTGTGTTTACTTATGTTAATTTATGAGTCCTTTATCTGAAAGTATGTTAAAGCTACAAAGCTTTGCCACAGCTTAGCCTCCAAATCACCTCACAGGATTGTGTGTTTGATGCTTTTGCTGTCTTTCCTGCAGAAATCTTTTCCTAAATACCTTCAGATAAAGTTGTGTGAACTTGTGTGGGGTAATCAACCTTCAAAGCTCACGTGGACAGTTTTAATGATTTCTGGGGTTTTTTTCTCGGTCAGCAGTCCCAGTGCACTTCCTCAGCCTGTCAGATTAGACAGGTTAAATCCACAGGGGTCAAAGTCTCTGTCCTGACTGCTTCAATCATGACGCTGACCCCCAGTGCCTGGCAGGGACAAAATCAACTCACTGTTTGCTGATCTGTCGTGGCCTTCCTCTGTGTTGCTCACTGTGTGTGGGCGGTCTCCACTCATCAATAATTAACACAGAATAGTGTTAATGGTGTCAGAATAATATTAAGAGAATGGATGTTCCATATCACTTTTATTTAGACTGATACCAGTGCAAGGAGTCCCTCCAGAGATGGGTATTGATAAGACTTTATCCATATCTATGCCTTTATCAAGTCTACTTTGCAATCAAATTCTTTATCGATTCCCTTATGGATTCCTCAAGTAGGTTTTACAGGTTTTCTTTGTCATCAACATCTCATAGAGTTTATAAGTCCATAAATATGAAATTGGTCACTGGATCTAGACATTTCAGGACATGAATAAATAAAAATAAGTAAAAAATCCACATGACATGATGTATTGATCGTTTTATGTTATCGACTGGAGTACGCCACCTTGTGTCTTAAACTGGTTGTAGCAATGCCTCACAGTGTGTGGAACCTGGTGCTTGTCGTAGTTATGCTGAAGTCAGCCATGAGCCTGAAAGCAACTTTTCTCTTATCCTCTGGTTGGATAACATGTGCCCGTCAGTATTTTGACATTTAAAGTCCTCAGTGTTGTTCTAAAAGAGTAATTGTGATATGAATCTGTGATGAAAGTCGAAATTCTGTTTTGAAACCAAAGCTATACTGATCTATGCTAACCGCTAGCATATCGTCGGGATTTCCTGTATATGCTAGCATCAAGCTAGCACTATGGTTACTCAGTCGTTTTTTGGAAAAATAGTAGCTGTATAACATGTAAATTGAAATAAATCGTGTGACTTTGCAGACGCTTATTGAGACAATACCACAGTGAACACATGCTGTGAAGGCAGTCCAGCAAGATATCAGTGTGTGCAGCCTTTTTTTTTTTTTTTGGTAGCAACTGGCAGTATATTTCTTAGATATTAGCTCTTTAGATTCTTTTCAACTGCAGGGACCAGGGCCCAAAGTTAGTTCTTGGGATAAACTTACCTCTAAAACATCCCTGCTTGGGCAGAGGTCATAAGGGATCTTCTCTGAGCCTGTGACTGTGAATGTGTCTCTGTCAGCTCCTGGTGTTCAGGATTTAAGAGCGACCCTGTAAACTGGAGACCTTCAGCTGAATGTCAGTGGATATCCAGTTTACAGCTGTTCAAACACAGAGGAAGTCCTCAGGAATGTATCCTTGTTTAGCTGGATACATGTGTCATAATCTCCTCATTAGATAAATATTAAATGACGAGTCAAAGCTGTTTGAGAATCAATCAATCTTTGTTCATATTGCACAAAATCATAAAAGACATTATCTCAAGACACTTACTAAAAGTCATGATCAGGTCTTGGCCTGTTCATGTTGATAAGAAGGAAGCATCGCGTTGGCAGTGGTTGGTAAATGAGCCCGTCAGAACAGTTCAGTGTTCCAACCTATCTCCTTCTTCCAAGGAGTCATTTTTCCTTGATAGTCTTGATAGTCTTGTCTGACTGCTGTGTGCTGGTCTGTTGGGTGGTTGCTCTCATGTTTTGACTTTTTTGATCTTTATGCGTCTTTGGGGCCATGTCGTTCCTGCAGAAACTCAAGGTTCCTGGACCTTCTGGTCAAAAGGAACCTTTTGTCACCAATACCAGACCTTGTAATACAAACCAGTTATTATTCTACTGATGCCCGGTACCAAGAAAGTATTGATGTCTCCCTGTTCCTTTTTAATAGATATATTTTTGTGCTTATAAGTCTTTATTTGGAGAAGAAAAGATGGTGAATGGAGCAGGGAACCACAATGACTAGAACCTCTGTCTTGACTTTATCCATTTGCCTTGTATTGGAGTTTCTCAGATTCTAGACCATCCAGGTTTTTGATCTGAAGTTTTCTCCTCAAACATAACTGCTGAGATCAAAGAGCGATGTGAAAGGATTCTGAAGGGAGTGAGGAAAATAGCTCTCACCGGCCCTGAGGCTCTCCTGACCCTTCAGACTGTTGCATTAGTCTGGATGTCAGTGGAGATGTTTTGCTGGCCGGCTATGGCCCTGCTCGGATTTTTCAGCGGCTTTATTCTGACATGACAAACAATTTTAGGAAAACACTCCTCTTATCGCTTTTGAAGGCGTAAAGAATTGGAAGAAAATTGGTACTTTCAGTCCATCAAACCTTAAACACTTGTATTGTTGTTTCTTCCATTACTTTCTGCTGTTCTCTGTCTGTAAAGACCAGCTTTCAAATCTTCTTTATCATGATTTAATGATTGTAGCAGGAAGATCTGTCTGTGTGTGTGTGTGTGTGTGTGTGTGTGTGTGTGTGTGTGTGTGTGTGTGTGCGCGCGCACAGAGGAACCTTGTGAGCTGTATTTCCAGTGAAGAATCGATCTGATGGTTTCTTGCATTGATCAAGCTGCACTTGTGTGGCACATTCAAGAATCTGGATACTTTTTGGAAATTGATCCCTCTTTCCTCAGCAGCTCTCTCAGGCTACAAAAGCACTCATTTGATTTTATAGATCACCTCTCATTCTGAGAAAGTTGTGTGTTTAAGAAATGAAAAGCGACACTGCTCTGAGGATCATATGATGAAAAGTACGGCAAAAGATACTCTGCTAACAAATCCTCCTGAATTATTGTCTTGTGTTACACCACAACTGGTTATGGCTACAACTCCCACTCCCTGGTTGTGTGTATGTCATGACATGTTTTTAACTTGGGTTGTCTCATTTGAGATGTTTGAGAGTAGGAGCTGGCTCTACTTGAAAACCAGTGTGTGATTCTGCCTCACTTCTCTCTGCGTCACCACAGGTTGGAGGGTGACTTGGACGTACAGCAGCATGGACATTTTTCAACATGATTATTGATTATGTTTGAGCATTTACTCCAAGCTGGTAGAGACCATCAGAGAGTGAAGGAGCTGAGGGAGCTGAGGTGTGGGGACACTGGTGCCATTGGTTTGAGACAAGACAGGGGAACTCTGTTATTTAGGCAAAAGATAAATATATAAATGAATAAAAAAGCCCTGTTTCCAACAACTGATCTGTCATGGATCAGTACAGTTTGGTACAGATTGTATCAGTGAAGCCTGACCCTGTTTGCGTTTTCATAGCAAACCACACCCTTCTTGGTAGGCAGCCTGGAAATGACAGATATAGATAAGGTTTTATTGATATCAATGCCCTCATCGATTCTTCTTATCTTTAAGATCCTTTATCAATTCTCTGATCAATTCCTAAAGTAGTCTTTGTCTACAACATCTTACAGAGTTTATAAGTACATGAATATGACATTAGTCACTGGATCTGGATATTTCTGGATGTAAATAAATAAAAATAATAAAAAATCTATGTTAGTATTTGACATCAAGAGTTTGCAGTATGATTAAAAAAAAAGTAATTGTGATATATTTCTGTGATTTAAGTTGAAATTCTGTTTAAAACAAAAGTTATTTCAGTGTATGCTAACTAGGGACGGACCTATTATTGGCCAGGACCAATAATCAGTGCAGGTATTGGCATTTTTTTCACATATCGGCATCTGCTTTTTTTTATACAAAAAGTTGGCAGATGCTGAAATCAGTTTAAAACTGGGTTATTTTGGTTCTCATGCAGCCATGCCTCTCTTATTCCTACTAGACTTGACAGGGGAGCTGAGAAATAGCTTTTGGAAACAACCTATCTTAGCACTGATGATGTCACTTCAAGTTGTAGATCATTGTCAGGCAGAGATGAGACTTTTCAAGATCACTTAGAAAGTTATCACTGTCCCTTTACTTAACCTATGCTCCCAGGCATTGAACAAAGTTAAGTGCTTGAGTCAGAACTATTCCAAATTTTGATGACAGTATTTTCACTAGTACTGCAAATGAATATCGGCTCCAAATAAGCCCCCTAAACTACAACCAATAATAATCAGTATCTACACTTTAAAGAAAAAAAAAACCATGTCAGTCTATCTCTAATGCGAACGGCTTGCATATCCATATATGGTGGCATCATGCTTGCGCAATATTTATAATATGGTTTTTGGTACATTAGAAGATGTATAACATATTGAATGTGTTGAATCTGAATCACTTGTGCGATAGTTGTGCAAAATTCTTTTTGTGTTCAGTTTTACAGCCTCCTAAGTAAAACTCTGAGTAGAAAATCCCAAATCAGTGTTTTCTTGGGTTTTCTTTTTCTGCTAAGCTAAGCTAGCTTGGGCGTTATAGTCAGTGTAAGTTCCAGTCACTCCGCCATTATGAAAAGAAGGGGGATAAGGAGATAATGAAGGCAATAATAAAGGCCACTGATGAACCATTTCTTTTTAATGGTTAGCAGGAACCAGTTCTCGATACACATCCCTAGTATAAGCTTGATGTTGATAGCTGTGCCAGCTAAGTGGTAGCATGACGGTATTGTGATGCAACACAGTGTACCCAGCTAATAAATCCATCAAATGAGAAAAAGCAACAATTTGTCTTCTTTGTGGTTTTACCATGTTACCAGATTTAAATTCAAGATTTAAATGATGCCACTGTTGCAAGGGAACGGATGATTCTTTCAACCAATCAACGGCCTGCAGTGTTTCCAGCTCCACCCGCCAGGTCAGATTGGTATGTCTGACACCCATACAGAAGGAGACCAAAAAGTTGGACAGTATGGGGCAGTTGTTTGGGGACCTGTTACAGTTTCAGTCAACGGAATGCTACAAAATGTATACCGTACAGACACAAATCGAACTGAATCGCTTGGTAGAAATGAGGCTCAAGAGTTGTTTTGTGTGCAAAAATGTATGTAGTCTTCATTGATGTAGTTTTCAGAGAGCTTTTGCTGTTGACTCTCCTTGCTCTTACAAGCTAGTGTTTTAAAGAAGCTTTGATTTCAACCTTAAGCTGCACCTGGATCTGTCTTTGGTCCTTCTTTGCTCTGCCACAGTTTGGCTCTAGCATTTCTCTTTCATCAACACTCACCTGCTGCGTTTTCAGAGCACAGCACAAAGAAGGATTTTGAGGATTACCAAGGGTTCCCTGCAGTAGAATCACTGATTCTCTACCTCCACGGTGTTTCTCTCCTTATCCATGCTGTTGCAGATGTAAACCTAAAGCTTTCTGTCTCCAGGCCATGACGTGTTGTCGATGTAGTTGGGGGAAATTCTGTTTGCTCTGAGTGTTTCATTGGGGAAAATGAACTGGATGTAGACTGACTCCCTCTCCTGCTCAGTCAGCCTTGCTTGATGCTCCAAACTCAGCGTCTGACAACAACAGATGCCTGGTGTATCTTGTGTTTCTTGTGTGTAAGGCTCCAGATGACTGGAGCTGAGGCGGAGCAGAAACCCAACATGTTGATGAAAGTTCCCTACTCCACATCTGATCACATTTTTAAGAGAATTCATGTCATTCATTAGAGAATTAGCCAATCAAATAAATAACACTTTAGAGTGGTACTTGTTCATTAAACTTTCAGGTCAAATTCATAACTTTTATTATATGATCCCCACAAAAGATGACAGTAACATTTTTGCTTTCAAACTAAAACTCTCTGTTAATGTGTTACGAGGACAACACTGTAAACTTGTAGGCATCTCAAAAGACAGAAAATTAAAAGAAAGAAAGAATAAAAACAGGTGTAATGAGAAAAGGCAGATCATGCAGGTATCTGTTTCTTTGTTTGGGTTGATGAATATTGAAGATTCATTCTGATTAAAACCAGCTCTTTGGCCAGGCCCATATATGGAAAAGGTATAGACACCTTTTATGAGGTTTGTATATCTTTTATTTGAACCTCGTAAATCATGCATATGACAGTCAAACTGAATATAAGATCCTTTGTAAAGTTGTACAGTATGAATCCTTTATGATTTGGGAACCTACAAGAACATTATACGACAGTAATTTCGCAAACAATATCCTCAGTAGAAATTTGTAGCAGTAACTTCTATGAGTTCAACAATTGTCAGTGAAACTAAAACCTTGCAAGTATCATTTAAAAATCTTACAAAACTTTCATCAAAAAGACATGCACTTAAAAACACTTAAGTAAAAGACTTCAGAATGACAGGTCTGAGATTGTTTGAGCAGGTTAGCACTTGAGTTTGAATTTCCACGTGCCAGTTCAGTGGTTCCCAAAGTGGGGGTCGGGACCCCCAGGGGGGTCGCGAGATGCTGGAGGGGGGGCGAGATGATTTCAGTTTAGAGGGAGTATCTACAGCTATCCCAGACCACAACTAAGGTACTAACGCCGTTTGGCTCAACATACCCGTGTGAAAAGACTTTCTTGGCCCTGACGTTTATTAAAAATAAATATATATCTTGTGTGAACGTGGAAGATGATCTCTGAGTGGCCGTCTCCAAAATTAAACCCATAATGGACTTGCTGTGCTCCACGCATAGTGCCCATCCATTTCATTAGGTGAGATAAACACTGAAACAGATATCCCAAAAAGTTAACTTGCACTGCAACAATGTTCACGTTTACGCAGAGCTACAGTTTATGACTATTACTTGAACTGATTTATTCTTGTTCTAACGTGGAAATGAAAGTATTGTACCAAAATTGAGTTTGCACACGACTGCAACAATTTTCGATCACAAATTACAGAGAAATAACTTTGACATATTCTGCTTTTATTTCATATTAAACTGTTACATGAAAAATCATACACACATTTCCTTATGCTTCAGTCACCTCTGGGGATAGTGGGGGTCACTGGTCTCTGCCACCTTTGTTTTGGGGGTCACGGGCTGAAAAGTTTGGGAACCCCTGATCTAGTCTAGCGTTCTGTCAGGGTTTGGTCATGAACAGATAACAGCATCATCAGGAACATCTTATTTTGAGCTCAAAAACTTACAATTCTACATTGTATGATAAATAACATAAAACATGGTTCTGCTGATACACAACAACACCATTAACATTATCCACCTGGAATTAAGTTATTTTTTTATGACGTCAAGGTGATTTGAAAGTTGTAAGTGGGCAGGTCTTAGCTGTCTGAGTTTTTCCCATGTTGTTGTTGTTTTCATGTTCTCCATAGATTATTGCAATTTACACAGTAGGGATGCCAGCAAAAAATTAACAGGGCTGTAAATTATTTTAAGAGCAAGAGTTGAAAATTATGCAGTGTTCATACAGAGCCCTGTGCAAATAAAAATATTTAACTTTGCTAACTCTCCCCTGGCAATAAAGTCTGAAATGAAATCGTATTTTCTCAAACAGTCTTTATTGTGATTTTAACTTTTTGATAAACAACTCCACAATGTTGTTTTCACCTTAAACTGGAAGAAAATTAAAAATTAGCATCTGAAATAGCACCAGAAAGTCTATTTCTCACCATATTTTTAGGTTTCCATTATTAATGACTTTTTTGTATGTTAAATTTGCTCAAAATGTAAGGCCTTCCCACTCTGGGTTTGGTAGTGCTGAAAAATAGAAGAACAATAAACTTTGAAAGTAAAAGTTTGGCAATTTTGTGTTATGTATTTCATTCCTCAGAAGAGAGGATCCTCTTCTTTTTTCAGTTTGAGATGACAATATAATTTATTTATTTTGGTTCCTGGTGGAGAACGAGGGAAATGAGAAGCTAAGATAGTTTATTCATCCGACGAGGGAAAACTTACAGTGATAGATTTACCTTTAGCCCTGGAAACTTTTCAAAACATTTTGTGTTTTCTTCCCATTTTTCGAGGAATGCTATAGATGTAAAAAGTCATTTAAAAGGAGATAATCCTTCACTGCTGCCTCTCGCACAGCTGAAATGTGAACTCAGAATCAAAAAGAAAACTTTTCTAGAAAGTGTGAAAGCATTTCAGAAAATAAAAGCAGGACTTTCTTTTCCCTGTATGAGGCAAACATCTGAACACCATCTTTGATGCATAAATGCTTTCAAACTTTCACTTCCCCATTCTCCTGATGTGGTTCGACTCTGTATCCCCTGTCTTTAAAGAAGTACTGGGGCTCACCAAAGCTGTAGCCTTCATCCCTTACCCTCCTCCTCCAGCTGAGATGGAATAAGCCTCTACTGAAAGCACTGATGTGTTTTAATTTGCCGACCATGATGAGCTGTTGACAGCTTTGTTCTGCATGAGTGTGCTGCTCCTGCTTAAATCACACTGCACAAATACTTTGGATGATTTGGGGTAAAATGCAGTCACAGTTTTGCATACCTCCCTCAGGCTTTACAAAAGCCCTTTTCTCATCGGAGGCAGACCATTCTCAGCAAACAAATCAAGAGGAGGAAATTGCAGGGGGAGAAACCTCTCCTGTTGGTGCTGCACGCTGCTCTGATTTCTGCCTGTTTATGCTTTAACTTCTGCAAATCCTCCCTCAGCTTTGGGATTTACAGGCAGGCTCAACTCTCTCCGGCCAGGTCCATCGATCTTTCCTTTAATGCTCATCTAAAAGAAAGCCAGGTTTAACAGGACTTTTTCTTCACTCTGTTACTCAAGCATCCATTTTATGTCTCTCAGCCTCTCAAAACCATTTTTCAGCTCTAAAATTTTCCCTGATACTCCTAATAGGGAAGATACAAACAACTTCAAAGTCTCAGACTCTGTATCAGCTTCTTCCTTGATGTGTTTAATAATGAACAAACACACTGAATGTTTTGAGCACACACTGGGGGGGGGGGTCACTCTGCAGTCTTTGTTTCTTTCCTTCATGGATGTCCAGCTCCAGTGCTGTGGTGAAACATGTCTGGCATCAAAAGCTCTGTGAGCTCATATGAAGTAATGACTGACAGTCATGGCAGGACCCATCTTCGGGCTTTGCTGTGCCAAAGAAAGCATTTGACGTTTTTTTCTTTTTTAAAGTGCTGATTAATACGGTTGAGGTTAAAGAAAACCCTCCTGTGTTTTGACAGCTTTAGTTTTTACACCAGACACCTGTTCGGGGCTGAATGTTTCCTGTAGAAGTGAGTTACGAAAAAACTCATTCCAAACATGACTTTCACTGTTGCTGACCACAGACCAATTAAAGGTCCATAAAGGTTTTTTTTTATTTTTGCAAGTTTTTTTTTCTTTTTCTTTTCTTTCTTTCTTCCGTTTTTTTTTCTTTTTTCTTTTTTTTTTGTACAACGGATATAATGATTATTTTTGAGTTGAGGAATGTGTTTTAACAGATTTCACTTGCGAACCAACATTTTGAATTTTTTTAACATATTTTTTTCAAGCATTTTTAACTAAACCTCAAAATATCAGGTGATCCAACCAAATATATGTAAATATATATGCACATGCTCATATTACTTTTTTAAAAAGTGAAATGATTGGCAAGTGTCTCTCAAGTATCTACAGTGACTCATACATTAATATTTTCGAGTGTCTTTTTCATTTACAGTAATTCCATATTTTGACATTCTGGTGACCAGCTATTTCATATTTTTGTCATCTGATTTTTACATTTTAAGGCCAAAATAAAACTAAAACTTAGCAAATAAATGCAGACAGTAAAACCTCATTTCACATTCCACTTATCAACTATTTGTTGTTCACTTTAGCTTGTTATTTAATGGTTTAAATGAATGAATAAATAAATAAATGAAGTTTACTTGATTGCACCGGCTGACAGTATATAATATTAATAATTGATGTTCTATTTCAACAGATCAAATATTGATTTTAAGTCTTGGTTAAAGTAAGGTAATTTTTAAGACATTAGTTATTGACAAACAAATAATGAACAAAAAAATATACCTTTATAAATTATCAGTATATATAATATTTACATATACACTGTATAACAAATGAAAATTGTGTGAAAGGTTTTAAAAAGGGATATGTTTAGCCTAAACTTGATTTTTATTTATTATATTTTTTTAATGTAACAAATAATTGCTTTTAATACCATATTTTATCTTATGTTGTGACATTCCCTGCACTTGAACTGCCTGACATTACAACAAATCTCAGATTTTTGAAATGACATTTCAAAAATGTATCAATATTTGAGAAAGATCTAAAAACTCTTTCACTTGGACACAAAGGTCAGTTGAGGCCTTCAGGATGATGCAGTGTCCTGTTTACTGTGGTGTCCCCTTCACTTTCAAATAAAAGTCAAATCTTACAGTTGTGCCGCCCTGACATTTAACAAGATGAAAATTGCTGGACAAAGTTTTCTGACATGAAATAATGCCACATTATTTCCTATTATATACATTCCATTTTTACAGTTTATTTACTGCGTTCATTTGCCTACATAGTTGAAAAGAAACATGTATCATTTGAATTGGCTGAAGATTTATTTCGATGACAGAGATTTCGGAGATTAAAAAAATACATGTGATGAAGTGCTTGATCTATTATGTAAGGAAATACTGCACTTTGACACAAAAATATGCCTGTCATGTCACTGACCCTTTATTAGATGTCATCAGTCTTCATTGCTGTCCTCAGATTCAGTCTATCTTCTTCAAATTTTTAAAACATGTAAAGAAAAAAGTTTAAATGTTCCCTGAATGGCTGCTGGGTAAACCTAGACAACTAACCTTATTAAAATACAACACACAGCACCCCAACCCCCACCCCACCCCATCCAGCTCACCATGTACATGACTGACAGCTTTTTCCACTCCTCCTGACACCTGTCTCAATCTCTCTTTCTTTCTTAGTGAGCTTTGAGGACTGCGGTGGAGGGAAAGTGTGGTTCGAGGTCGGGGATCCTTCAGACTTCAGGGTGAGTGAGGGTGGTGAAGTCTACACCCTGCGGCCTCTCAACCTGGTCGGGAAAAGACGAGCCACGGTGTTGGTCTACGCTCGAGACCTGCAGTCCAAACAGAGCTGGAAGACCAGAGTTCACCTCCATGCCCATCCACACGGCAACAGTACGGGAGCCCTGAAGGTAAGACATGTTAAAGTTAGGAAGAATTTTTCATGTGAAGGAGATCTCTCATGATATTTTATGTGCACAAGCACTTAAACTGTAGAGACACAGTTAATGCTCAGTGTTTGTACAGCTGTGTGGGCATTTTGCAACAGAAGTGCTGAGGAGTACAATGGTTGGTCAAGCAAGGTGGGTTAATCACCAAAAAATGCTCTTTTATAGTAAAATCATCACTTTGATGGATGGTAAACAGCTTCCAGTTTGGCATCGCAAAGATGGACTAAGCATCCAGCATGTGTCTTGGAGGTGTTAAACTCACTGTAAGCTGATGACTGCTCTGTACTGGACACTTACCGGACTGTGAACTATAGAGACATGATGGTGATTAAATGATGAGCAAATAAACTAGAAGCTCTCACAAACCAATGACATCTTTGTCCAAATTGATAACATAAGTTGCAGCCTAAACACTACACATGGCCTGTGGCTCACCAAAATTTTCATAGAGTTTTGGTTTGGACACAAAGCTCCAAAACCCCAGGGGTCTCCATATGTCCCCTAAGGATGAGTAGAAGCTTCTGTCCCCGGCCTGGGTTGACCAGTAAAACTGCTCATGAAAGTTCTTTTGATTCTAAATATTAAAATATAATTCTGATTGTAACTGATTTTTTGTTGTTTGTTTATTTGTTTGTAAAATTCAAACAAAAAATACAAAGCTAATCAGAGGTTGGACACAATTAGAAATTGATTTTAAAATTAGGGATTTGGGTAACAAGGTGTACAGAACCCAAGTCGAAAGCAGTTGTACAAAAGAGAAAACAAAATAAGGACCAAATGGTCAAAAAAAAGCATAAATGTGTTACCCAGTGGATAGGGGGACAGCTCTATCAACATAAATGTTGATGCTATCTAAGATGTGGTTTTTGAAGGCACACGCGCCTTGGTTGGATGTGGTCTACCATCTATTCAAAAGGGGCTTCCATACTCTTTTAAAGGTATTTTCTCTGTCAGCCAAGTTGTATTGAAATCTTTTCAAGGGTTAAATGTTTCCCAGTTCTCTGTGCCATTGTTGAAATGAAGGGCTTGTTTCTGACTTCCACATCTGTAAGAGAAGATGATCAACCAGCATGTGCATAGAGAGAAAGCCCGGACCACATATTCATTAATATTGGGTTCTGTGCTTACTGAACCATAAAGAACAAGCAGTTGGTCTGTGGTAATTGTTTACTGAATGAATAATTGGATCCTTAGTGGCAACCTCTGGCTGTGTTATATGTGGCTCATGCAGAAGTGTTGAAAACTGCAGTTCTTCAAGCGTCCACTTGAGGCTGACTGAAGAAAGTCCAGAAATTACTTCCACATCCATCCAGGTTGTAAATGTAAACACATCTACACCCTGTTTCAGAAAAAACCTCATGAGTCCAGAAAGGTCTTTATTTTTATTTGTCCTGTATTTGGTTGAACATATTCAAAATCCATCATTTTCCAAGTTGTTCACCTACCTGTTTGCCCATATAAGGGCATGGGTGACTTGACTGACAGATGGTAAAGTCACACCTCTTTGCCTCAGCTGCACTCAGATGAGGCTGAGTTCAGAACTTTAGATATGTCTATGTAGACAATGAGCTTTTTAGCTCTGAATCAGAAACAGATGGATGACTTTCTGTGATGTGGGATGAATACAGAATAAACACACTGACATATAATGTTTGCTTACACCCTTAGCATCTCCGATTACCAACGCAGATAAATTCTCTTCAGATGTGGTCAGGAGAACCTTCAGATATTCATAAAGCCTTTGTCTCTGGGTTTTCCTTGGAAAACATTATTAGGGTTCAAATTTACATCTGCTGCCTCTTGGCCAGGTCACCCTTGTGATAGATAGGTCTTGATCTCATTGAGTTTTTTGTATGGTTAAATAAAGGTTGAACAATGAAAAAAAAAAATCTTAAAACTTTCTTTTCAGCCTTAATGGTTATGCCACTTTGTGGAAAGATGTAAAACAATCATTTACGATGTCTGTGCTATACAAAGTATTGTGAGCAGTCCCAACTTCAACTCAAAAACATTTACATCGTAGCATCATTAATAATCCATGTGCAGTTTGGTTTTAACTGTTAATGTTAACTAATTGATTTATGCGCCATAATGAAAACCTTGACAAACGGTAACTTCGTCAAAGTCTTAGCCTCATATAGAACAAAAAAAAAATGGACAAGGTTTTAATGTTTTAGAAAGAATAAGTAGAGCTCATGGTCCTGAATGGAGCTGTGAGTGGATGAGAGTTGACATTTGGTGGGTATGATTAGTGCATTGTGAGCCGGTAGTGTCAGATCATATCAGGGATTGTTGTGGTGCAGTGGTAGTGGAGCTGTCGGGTCAGAGGTCAGAGGTCTGGGGCATCCTGACTGAGGCTCATCAGTTTAGTATAAAATACAGGATTTGTCAGCTTATTGGGAAAAGTCGGAAACCTTTGTTGTGCCCAATTCTTTTGAGTCATTTTGTTTTTGTTTATGTGGAGAAGGGAATAGCACTACAGACACAGAGATTGTATTTTCAACAAGCAAAAATCAGGAAAAAGTCTCACAATGATGGGCTTTGTTTCTCTACACAGCTTCAGCTCTGCTGGATGATGTCCTACACACAGACACACATTCAGCTCCTCCTGCCCAGCAGGCTTCAGAGGTTGTCCAAGTCCTCACTGTAGAGACAAAGCAAGTCAAACAGTCATCTGTTAGCGAGTTAGCTTCATCCGCGATGGCAATGATAAGGCCCTCTGCATGGATCCAGACAGGACGCTGGCCTTGATTGGCTCCTCTTCTGAACTTGTCCCAGAATTTCCCAGTTCCAATATGCTTACGCTGCTGTCAGCGTCCCGTCCTGAATTCTGAGATGGGCAGTCACATGGAGTAAAAGTTTGGTGTAATTTTGGTGCCACAATTTTGGGCTGGATCAGACACTACGGGCTGAAAGCTCATTGAGCCAGTCGGATGGATAGCAAAATACTGATTTAACTGACATTTAAAGCTTGGTGGGTTTTAAAGAAAAAGCCTGATTTTCTCACTCCTGACTTTGATTTGACATCACACCTGTTCCTCTCTAACAGTTAAAGGTCAGTGCTCCTGCACATATGAAAGACCATCACTGCCTATTTTCTTTTTTTTTGTTGTTCAAATAAATGTTGTCAGTTCCATATATGAGGTGTGATTTTTGAGCCACAATTTTGACACAAAAAAATGAGTGTAAAAATATATATTGTGTACATATATATATATATATAAATGTCCTCCTTTTTTGTGGTAAAATGATGTGCAGGGGGATTTCAATTCCCAAAATGTGGGGTTTTTTCTCATAGATTTATGAGATATTTATAACAAAGCAAAGCTGCACTGGGCTACTGGCATTAATCTGATGCCCCAATCTGTCAAGATGTTGAGCAGGAAAACATGCTCTGACTGTTTGCAAAGCTGTGCTCTCAGACAGAAATGCTGAAGTGGATATTTACTTTTATGGACCAACCGCAGAAATACAGTAGTTCCTCTCTTTTCCTCCTGCTCCTGGCCAGTGGGAGGCACCGTGTGCTGTTTGCAAAGCTGGCACCTTTGAGTCAGCTGAACATTTATATGCCTCAAAACCTTAATGAAATTTTGTGGCATTATATATATATATATATTATGGTATTGCAGTATGTGTTGAGGCATTATTATGGAAGCTCATTTCTAAAATAAAAAAGAAAACTTGGCTTTATTGAGATTTTGTGAAGTCAAAATTTTGGGATAAAAATTCTAAATTTGAGACAACAAAGTCAAAAGTATTAGATGAAAAAGTCAAAAGTATGAGGAAAATAAAGTCGAAGGATAAAGAAACAAAGACAAAATTTTGAGATGAAATGTCAAAATTCTGAGATGGAAAATTTATTTTCTTTCTCCTAACAACTCAAATGTGGCTGCAGTGTCACATTTCCCAGTTGCTGGTCAGTTGACTTAGTTCTGCCAGTAACAAACTAACCAGGGTCGCAAGTAACAATAACAATGAAGATACAAAGCTGCAAACAATTTTTAACTAAAACTAAAAACAAAACCTCAACTGACAGTGATGGAATTGACATGAAAATAGTGAAACTGACCATTGACTGTATAATTGAACCATTGTGTTATATTTTTTAATCTTTCATTTAAGACTGGTGTTTTTCCAGACAGGATGAAAACAGCCAAAGTTATTCCAATTTTTAAAGCAGGAGACAAACATAATTTTACAAATTACAGGCCTGTGTCATTACTTTCACAATTTTCAAAAGTGCTAGAGAAGTTGTTTGTTCAAAAACTTGACAGTTTTCTTGAAAAAAATAATTTAATGAGTGACAGTCAGTATGGTTTTCGAGCTAATCGGTCTGCTGCTCAAGCATTAATGAAAATAACAGAAGAAATCACTACTGCAATGGACAAGAAAATGTGTACAATAGGGGTATTTACAGAAGGCTTTTGACACAATAGATCATCAAATTTTGATAACTAAGTTAAATTCCTACGGTGTGAGAGGAGTTGTTCTGAAATGGTTATCAAGCTATTTACAAAGTAGACAACAATATGTGCATTTTGCTGGGACGCAATCTAGATGTCGGAATATTCAGTGTGGGGTACCACAAGGTTCAGTTTTGGGACCTAAACTTTTTATTTTATAAATGACATTTGTGATGTCTCTAAAATATTACAGTTTGTTTTATTTGCTGATGATACAAATTGATTTTGTTCAGGGCATAATTTGAAAACAGTATCTAAAAATATTGAAAATGAAATGGTCAAGCTTAAATCGTGGTTTGATGAAAATAATTTGTCATTAAACTTGAAAAAAACAAAGTTTATGGTTTTTGCAAGCAAAAAGAAGGACAATGTTTTAGTTTCTATTGATGGAGTGAATATTGAAAAAGTTTCTGTGTGTAGATTTCTGGGAGTGATGATGGATGAAAAAATGAGTTGGAAACAGCATATATCATACGTCAAAAAGAAACTTTCAAAGAACATTTTTATTTTGAATAAATTAAAGTACATCCTTGATTGTAATACAATGAGAATGTTGTATTGCGCGCTGGTGCTGCTATATTTGACTTACTGTATTGAGGTGTGGGGAAACGGATATAAAAGTAACATTGAGCCAATCTTTCTGTTACAGAAAAAAGCAGTGAGATTTATTCACAAAGTTAAATTCAGAGAACATACAAATAGTTTATTTTCTAAGTCACGATTATTAAAACTTCGAGGAATTGTCCAATTACAGACACTATTAGTTATGTTTAAAGCTAAAAATAAATTACTACCTGAAGGTATTCAGAAGTTTTTTGAGTTTGCTGCATATAATGAAAATCATTGATGGAGATTTAATTTTAGGCATCAATTTGCTCGGACAACATTGAAACAAATGTGTATTTCAGTTGTTGGTGTTAAATTATGGAATTCTCAGCAGGATGACTTGAAGGGATGCAGAAATATTCTTCAATTTAAAAAAATATATAAAGAGAGACTTTTCTTAAGTTATGACCTTGAAATTTAATTTGACGCATTGTTCTTTACTTATGTTTATTTGGTTTATTCTTTTTTTGGTTGTTGTTTGTTCTTTTGCTTTTTGCTTTTGTTGAAAATCTTGAAACTTGAGTTCCTTTTTTGAAGGCTCTAAGAGTCGGGGTGGAGGTGATGGTGGCGAAACATTTTGAACTTTTGTGATCAGAATAGGGGTAGCAATAAATAAGAACTTTGTTCTTCCAGCTGCTCCTTTCCAGTCATGCAGAGTTTCAATGTTTAAATATGTGTAAATATGTGTAATTTATCGAATATTGTAATATTGTAAACTCTCATGTATGGGACAAATTAAAGAAAAAAAAAAAATTAATAAGGGTACATTTTCAAATCTGAAAGCCAAAAGAGCAGACTTGAGTCTGGAATCTAGAACCTTTTTGGACCTTAAATGAAAACAAAATGAAAGTTTTCTGGTGTTTATCCTGACATCGTGTAGAAGAGGTGTGCAAAATTTCAGGGAGCTTTGACCTTTCTACGTATGAAAATTTCACAGGCAGGCAAGATCATGACACCTTTGCAAGATGGTTTTGAATGAAACACTTTTTTTAGTTCGAGGGTTGAAGTTTTCTTGAGTTTCTCCTGCAGGAGAAATGTGTGGGATCACTGTTTTGATTTTTAGGCTCTGCAGCTTTGCAAGTCTTTCTAGTAAGTCAGCTGCTAAACGCATCCTTGATGTCATATTGCAGTGCCATTGGACACCAAACAGCCTATCAGAATTTGCTGTGTCTGACTCCTGATTGGTTGACTTTGAGGCACTGTGTAACGCTGTGTCATGCTGAGCAACCAGGCAGTCAGAGCTTAGTACAAGACTGAGTGAAAGAGGGAGAGAGAGAGAGAGAGAGAGAGAGAGAGAGAGAGAGAGAGAGAGAGAGAGAGAGAGGAGCAATGAGCTAACACATGAGGAAACTGAGGAAACATGTTGTTAATCAACATGTATCTGTATCCTGCAAGCGTAAAATGCTAGTTCCTAGATTACTAGAGAAAGTTATTGATTTTTCAAACTGCTGCTGTTTGCCTGATTCTAATTTTTCACAGAGTATGATTTTGAGTTCTTGCAAAACCCTTTTTTTAACTGAAAACTGTTGCTCTGATATAACGCTGTATGAAAGGAACCGTCAACGTTTATTCGAACAAAAAATGACTCAAGAGGCAGTGATGGTGTTTTATATCTGCAGGACACTGTCAGATGTGTGACCTTTAACTGAGAGAGAGGAACAGGTGTGATGTCAAATGAAAGTGAGGAGTGAGAAAATCAGGCTCTACATTTATAACTCACCAAGCTTTTAATGTCGGTAAAATCTTCTGAACAGTACTTCAACTCTGTTTATCTGTGCTGACGTCCATGGTGGATGTTGATACTCAGACATTGTTTGGATCATCTGAAGAAAGTAGCTGCTAGATGTGGTGATTCCTGAAATTAAGGTTCTTCTTGTAAACCATTAAATGGATTGGGCAAAGCAATGTCAGTACACTGAGTGATCCACTCTTAGCTAAAATGGGCTCACCAGGTTTTAGTTCATGCAGTAGGTGCTGGGCTAAATGCAGATATAGTGAGGATAGATTATAAGTATTAACTCTGTAAACTTGAAACATTTAAAACACTGTCTAGCCACCCTGACTAGCTGAACAAAGCCCATTTTCTTTGCTATTTTTGATCGAACTAACTTTGCCATCTGTACCTCAGCATTAGCAGGTTGTTGCTTCTATTCACTCAGTTTTGATTCATTTCTAAAGCATAATAAAGCCGCTTCATTATGAACTATGTCCAAACTGTTGCCTTATACTTTTATGTCAAAGGGATCTAAATGACCTCACCAGAGACCACAGTGTTTGTGTTAAAACGGCTGACCTATTGAGATGGATTGATGATGTATATACATGCATACGTAATATATCATTAAAAGCAAAGTGGGAAATGTCATTCTGACAAAGTGTTACAGATCACTCAATGCCCAACAATCACTCTAAGCCTGATTCACATTCATTCATTCATTTATTATTTTGTGTTTTCCACTTTTTATTTCTTTATTTTTCTGTATTTGTACATTTTAAATCTTAAAAGGAATTTTAGGAGTTTCTAAGTGATCTTCAAAAAGTTTTATCTCTAGATGTACACCTGTTCACAATCCCCAATTTTAAATAAGGTTACTAGCGCCAAATAGTTATTTCTAAATGTCAGTCCCTAGCTTACAGTTTGGGACTGAGAGAGTCAAACCGGACCAGATTGATTTCACACGCTAAAGTCTTTATTCCAGCACAGCACAAGCTGACGAGGTTTAACAGTGGGAAGAGAAATCTATGTTTTTTCTCTGCTGAGACTAATTTCTTTAATTTATTTAGTTGTAATGGTGAAAACAAGAGCTGGACTGTCTGACAGAAAAGGAACAGAAGAGCAGAAGAAAGCTAAACAGGAGAGTGATAGGGCATAGGCTAAAGGCTAAAACACAAGCTAAACACTTTAACACAGGTTAAAGGCTAAAACACCGGCTAAGGGCTAAAACACAGACTTAAGGCTAAAGCATGTGCTAAAGGCTAACACACAGACTTAAGGTTAAAACATGGATTAATGGCTAAAACAAAGACTTAAAGTAAGCTAAACATAGGCTAAAGGCCAAAATACTAGCTAAAGGCTAGACATGGGCTGAAAGCTAAAAAGACTTAAGGCGTGAACACAGAATTAAGGCTAAAACAAGGACTAACGGCTTAAACATAGACTAAAGGCTAAAACATGGGCCAAAGACAAAAAAATGGCTTGCACTGCAAGGCCATTACAATAACTCACTAATGTTCCACGGTACCGATACAGAGCATCAGACTGAGTACTGCCAAGTCTGTTAGGCTTCTAGTACAAACGTCCAAAGTTTGCTTATTGTCGTCTTTCTAACAGTTGTGCTAAGAAAATGTTGATAAATACCTTACCTTGTTGCGCTGTATGTGGTAAAAAGTTGTCATGAACAAAGAAAAGTAGAGTTAAAAAAATTGATCTCCATTCATCTTTCAAAACAAATACACATCATTTCATCATGACAGTTTGCATATAGGTGACGCCACAATCCACTTCAAAGTGAATCTCCTCACAGCCACTTCAGCTTCTTCAAACTCTGTTTTATACATTGTATAGCTTCTCTTTCTGTTGTATTTAAGTTATTGCTAGTTGTGTTATTTACTGGTTAATTGTTTATTTATCACCAATACACCAACTCAAATCTCTATACGTGTAAACGTACTTGGCAATAAAACCAGATCTGATTCTGATTCATGCTCTGAAAAGGCCTTTACTGTACTATACTTTACTACATTCTAGTCTGTATCCTCAACAAAAGAATACGCTGAGATCAAAACCTCAAAATGCCCTGAAATAAATCCAATTTTTCTTTGAAGGTGAATGGGGCAAAGTTAACATCCTTATCATTCTCTGTTTATCCTGCAGTGGAGCTGCTCAATGACCAGGCATGCAGATTTGTGGTTGCATTGGACACACACACACACACACACACACACACACACACACACAGGCGCGGCCATACAAACACAAGGTGACAGGTGGTGGTCATTTATCAGACTGACTCTAATGAGAGCATTAATCCAAGCCCCTGGAATGAGGTCAGAAATACCCTGACTCACCAAGCCGTCCCAGCAGGCTGCCTCTGCGACTCTGCTGTGCTGTGTACATTTGTGTGTGTGTCTGTGTGTCTTTGTGTCGCCAACTACACACTTCTTGTTTACTGTCTCTGCAGGTAAAGCCCAATGATGCAACACTGACTCAGCGGGTACAGGAGATCTTGTTTCCATGGCGCAGCGTGGTTGTCAGGGGTGATGGCACTCTGAGGCGAGTGAAGAGGGACTGGGTCATTCCGCCTATCAACGTCCCGGAGAACTCACGGGGACAGTTCCCTGAAGACCTAGTCAGAGTAAGACGTGCACACATGCACACGAAAACACACACACACACACACACACACACACATACAGAGCGAGAGAGAGAGACAGAGAGAGAGGGAGAGGCAAAGAGAAAGGTTTATCCAAGGTGAAAGGAGGTTTGATTAATTATCCTTAGAGATTGCATCAGGTTACACTCAGCTTTATTGATTCATCACATTAATTATGTAATCATGGATTTTTACGTGAATATTAGGAGAGTTGTCCTTTGTGAGGCACATGACTGTTAAAGCAAGGATATGTATAGTTTAGATTTCATTTGCACCGCAGAAATCACCTTTTTCCCTCAAATGTCACATGCAAAGGTTTGTTCTTTTAAGCCATTGATCTGAAACTTAATTCAAGTTTCCAGTTCGTATAAAGATTATTGTTAAATGAAATTATTTTACTCTCGTTTTGCAACTTGCAACTTTTGTTCAAACCGTTTCAATTTCAGGCTTAGAAACTACAACCTGAAACTTATTTTCCATTCTGTCTTTTCAAGTTTTATGTCATATTGGATTTCAAAGATAAAAAAAATCCAAGATCCATTTCTGATCTAAGCCTCACCAAACTTTTACCACCCTCTCTGATGGTATAGTACACAAATTATGCGAATTAGGTCCTTCATGTCAGTAAATATCCATTCTTGATAGGAAGATTGATATGAAAACAGCTTTTATTGATGGCCATTTTGAAAAATGTCTGCCATCGGCGCCATGCTGAAAATTCTTGATGCCTCCATATCCACATCTTTTTGGATTGCTTTTGGCTTTAAGTGTACCATATTTCATGCTTGCATCACAAAATAAACAATTGTTATGGAATTTCTATCTGAGCTGCCCCACTAAAAAGCCAACTTTCTGTTTATAGAAAATTCCCTGGATGCAGTGATATGGGAATGGATAAAGAATCAGATTGACAACCAGAATGATCAAGGTCATTGGTATCAATAAAGTCTTGTAAATACCCAACCCAGAGTCATGACGTGAGAGTAATACCGAACCATAATTCCCAAAAAGTAAAATTGCACCACAGCAATGTTCATGTTTACTCAGTGCTACAGTTTATGGTTATTACTTTGGCTGAGATATTCTTCTTTCATGGAAATCAAAGTATTGTGTCATTGTGACTGCATCAATTTTCACTCATACATTACATAGAAACCACTTAGATAATGCTTCAGTCACCTTTTGACCCCCACCAGTTGGGGTCAGAAGTCCCTGGCACCATTATATTTGGGGATGTGGACGGAAAAGAGTGGGAAGCCCCGTTTTTTACCAATGTTAAAGATAAAGGAAAACATCACACTGGCTCTTCTTAGTAATAGTGTCAAGTGAAACACTTTCAAAGACTATGTCTTTTTGTTTATCATGGTGTATTTTTTTATATTATTTCTAAAGAGGTCATGAAAGTGTGTATCAGACTTGAACCCTTTGAAATGAGCATTTAGATATATTTTTGAGTGAGCAGTCAGGTTCCTATGTGTGGCCATTTTCAATGACAGTGAATAGCATAGATATATGCATAAAGATCTTTTTTGAAAATTACCAACTGGATTTCCCCACACACAGACACGTTCCCTGAGTGCGTTGTCACTCTTGCTGATCTAAGTTCAGTTATTTAAAGCACATTCATCACTAACAGGTGCGTAAAATCCAGCTCATAACAGCTCATCAAAGCTGAGCCCCAAAGTGCTGGACCAGACAAACTCACAGATGGGGCCGAATGAGTGCTGAAGTGCACAGCGTGTAAAAATCCCATATTATCTCCCGCATTTGTCAACAAAGAGTCCCAGACTGCCTCTGGAAGCAACATCAGCACATGGGCTGAAACAGTACAGCTGCATACAAGCTTCACATTACCCAGTGCAACACCAAGCATCAGCTGGAGTGTCTTAAAGCAGACCGCAACTGGACTTTCAAACTGTGGTAATGTGCTATTAAAATCCATAAATGATCCTTTAACTGGTCCACCATCTCGTGTCCACATCAGGCTTTGAGTTGTCCCAGGAGAACTGTACTGATCAAAATGCAAAATGCCAACTCTTCTGCTTTTTAGAGCCAGGAGTATGAATATTAATTTCAGTAAGGACTTTTTTCTTCATGTAGAGAATAATATGACACCTTCTTTAACTCCTTAACACATGAGCTTCAGAATATCTGTCTGAACTATTTTGTTTAATTTGAATGTAGAATGGTACATAAATACCCTGAGAACAAGTTCTGAGGCCCATTTCTTCTAGAATATTTGGAACTTTCAATGTCTGGAGTTATTCCCATTTGCTGCATGTTATATGAGAGAAAAAACTGTTTTAAGTGAAGAAAAAGACAAACAGATGAGTACCTTTTAGCGGTTAAGTAAAGAAAATCACTGCAATCAAACAGAGCCAACAAATTTTGCAGGATAAACTTATAATTTGAACATTAACAAACATATGTACAATAACATTTAAAAGTCTTTCTCCCCAATATTGTAAAAACCTTCCATAACAGTGTTACTAGAGTTACTGCTACCACAGCTTACCCGTCTTCCTACACACAAGCCACTTGAAAATGTCTGCTTTTTGTCATGAGACAAACACTGAAACTGAAAGTAGAGGAGAAAAAAATCAGCTGGGCATGCACACTGTACAGTACAAATAAGGCATGGCTCATTGTTTTATAACAGTAATATCAAAAGCCTCTAATCATGCTCACAGCACAGAGAAGACTTGGTAGACTTTTTGAATTTTTGGAAAAATGCTGCTCTATTATTTTCTGAACCCCACTTTCATCCATCCACACACATTGGCAGAGTCATGTCTACTCATCGTGAAATGATGGTGCTTATGGGAAACGTAGTCTCCTTTTCAGGGGTGCTGGCAAATCTTTTTCAGTCAACAGCTATTTAGGCCAACCAATGAACTACTTTAAAGCGCAGGTTAAAGTCTGCTTTAAAATGTTAGACCTGACCCCATCCAACAAAGCCTTTGGGCCCCTGGGAGCACAGCAGCTACCAGCAGCTTCACCCTGACATTTAATCCTTGCTACAACACGAGCAGCCTACAGGGCCATAAGAAGCGTGCCAAGCCTATCAGCGAAGGGCTGATGAGCCGGGTGAATCAGAGTAAAGACTGAGTACCAGAAGAAAGTGGGAGCTGTGGCAGACTTGTCAGAAACGACGTAAACTAATGAAATGTATCCTGGGAAAAATGAAAAAAACAGTTCATTCAAAGTTCTCTTTTTGAAAGAGATGAGGGTGCTGCTCATATTATGGTGTCTCTTTCTGACATAGAATAGTGACTTAGATAACTCTGAAGAAAAATATGTGAGACATACAGTCTGTGCAGGGAACTTTTTTTTCTTGAGTCAGAAAAAACATCCTCATACAGTATTTAACTTTATTCTATTATTTAATTTTAAATGTGCCCCTTACTGTTTGGTTTTGTGCCCATCAGATCCATTTTCTTGCATTTATACAGTTCCTGGTTACTCTTCAATTTGATCTGCATCTGCTTTTGCTCATGAGACATCTGCTGAAGGATCTTTTTATGTGGGTGCAATGTTAAAATGTTTTTAATCTGGAGAGATGGTTCATGAGGTTTATCAGTTTATTCCTCTGAGGCCCTGTCCTCTGTACTCCTGTGCCTTTCTTTTGACTCCATTAGTCATTTAATCTTCCCTGCCTTTTGTGCGACAGGGTTGTTCTACTGCACAGAGCTAACTTACAGTTTGTTCCAACATACAGAGAAATAATACAGACCTGATCCCAACTGCCCACTGTCTCACTTCTAGAGGCTGCTGTTCAAACATGTTCCTACAGGAAAAAGGACAAACATTTGCAGATTTCAGCATGCTACATTTCCAACTGAATCCTTTTGTCATCGGTTGTGTTTTGAAATATGTCTGTGGGCTCTGTCTCTGCAGCTGGGCCTTTCTTTTCTTTGTTTTTCATCAGATGGACAGAAGGCTGGATATCAGTGTTGAACCAGTCCTCACAGTTCATTTCAACTTCAGCTTGCATCAGATCTGCATCATTTATAGAGCTGGAGTCCCAAACAGTTGCTGAGCGTTGTTTGTGTGAGCCAAAAGTCATTCTGAGGTCAAATACAGGAAGTCCTGCTTTAATTCAGGGTCTTTTTACCCTTAATGAGACACTTATGCTGACTTAGGGCCTTTTCAACTAAAGGTTTCAGTTGATATTGCATTCAAAGCTGAGATACTATTCAGGTTTACCTTGGATTGCATCTGTCAAATGAGCAAAAAAGCACACACAATCGGTCTATTGTGTCCGCCTTCATGAATATGCAGAATATGTGCAGATGATCAGAAAGCTCCAAATACTGGGAGGAGAAAATACAAATGTGATCATTGAGCACCCGCTGTAATTGTTTGGCATCAAACCTGAAACTGATCACAGTTTGTCTATATTGCACAATCGAAAGGCATGTGCAAACTGTTGCCGGGCTACGCACAAATGGCTGCGGTCATTGTGACGAGAAGGAGGCATTTGTGCAATGACAGAAAATGGAGAGAGAGAGAATACTCTCTGCATGTTTTACAACACATGATTTTCTTGTGTCGTGATCATTGCAGCACACCAGCACAGTTAGTATATATATACATATATGTGTGTGTGTGTGTGTGTGTTTGTATATATATATATATATATATATATATGTGTGTGTGTGTGTGTGTGTTTGTATATATATAAAGTGTTACTTTAATGTCAGTGTTGACCTTCTGTCTCTGTCCTCATCTATCTGTGCTCCAGATCCGCTCAGACCGGGATAAGAACCGAATGCTGCGTTACAGTGTGACGGGGCCAGGGGCAGACCAGCCTCCAACTGGGATCTTCATCATTAACCCCATCTCAGGCCAGCTGTCAGTCACCAAGCCTCTAGACAGGGAGCACATCTCCAACTTCCATGTAAGTCTCACTCTGCTGGTTGCTGGGATCTACAGGAAAGCTAACAGAGAAAAGAAATGACTTTCATTTTGGATTTGTGTGGAAATCATTTCAGTATTTCATTCTCAAGTCTTGCTGAAGTCTTGCATCCCTAAGGGTGGGGGGAGAAGATGCTCTTTTCTGGAATCGGGATAGCTTGTCAAGCAAAAGACTAAAAGTGCTGTTGGAGCCAATCTCGCTCCCAGCTGGTCATAAAGTCCTTCATCAAAGGGGTTGGATCCTGTTAATTTGTCCATATTTATTCCTAGTTTTACCATATGTTTGGGTTCAAACTTGGTAAAATGCAGCTGAACAGGAACCCCACTCTTCTGAGCTCTGTTTTCTTGAAGATGGATGCTTCTGGTGCGTTCCTCACTGCTTCACTTGACGGCTGAGTCTGTGCAGGGCCTGGTTTCATGTCATCCTTCTGTTTTCTTATTTTCATCTGTGCTGTCACTTAGCTGGTTATATTCTCTGCCTTGCACAGAGATGAAGAAAAATGTCTTTAAAGAAGACTCTTGGTGTTTGCTCACTGTATCTAACACAGTCACACACACCTCCAAGAGTGGAGAGTAACCTTTTGATCTGTGGGAGAGCGCACACACAAGTCACACAGGGGGGTGGAAATCTGGAGTCGCAGCAGGGTAATTTGCATTTAAGCTGCCTGATGAATATTCATTTGATTGGACGTAGTTGTCAGAGCTGGGAGCTGGGATTGGCTGGCATGTTTATTCATGAGGGAGTTCTTTGGCTCTTTGAGAGCCTCTACAGATGCTTCATACTTTGTAAAGGAATGCTTATCAAGGTTTCAAGGCCAATCCAAGCTAGACTCAGCATTTTTGACCATTTTATGCTCAAACATGCCTCAGGCCAGCTGTTTCATCTTGGAACATGCAGGAGCTGTAAAAATGATTGTAAAAAAATGCTGAAGGTGATAAGGAAGAATAGTATCAGAGAAGCATGATATTGGCATTGTAATATATTGTATGTGTGTGACCATAGATTGTATATGGAATGAACAGCGTGACTCCGCCTGTCAGCGTTCTACAATTTTGAAGCCCAAAAAACCTGTTTGTCGAGCCGCCATTGTGCAGCCAGAGTCTGCGCAGTAGAGAACTTCCAGTGGGGCAGAGTAAAAAAGAGAAATAAAAGTATTAATTTTGTCTTCTTTAGAAGGTTTAGTCTCCTTTTGACTCTCTTTCCCTGTCAACTATAATAAAATGAAACTTATAATGTGGTTTTTAACATCCAATAACTAATGAAAAACCAACTCCTCAGTAATAAAAGACTTGAACACAATGCAGCCAAATCACACCATCATACCACATGAGCATAAGAATGAGACAAACATTTCTACCAGGTATCACCATTTTTAAAGTTTTCCCGACTCATATCTGGAATGCATGGGGAGGCGGGGCTTATGACCTATACTGCAGCCAGACACCAGGGGTCGGGGCATCTGCTGGAAGCTTCAGTTTGAGCTGAACATCATTACGTCCTCTTATTATACACTCTATGGGTGTGACCATGTATGACATTCACTACTGCGAACACAACAACATCAGAAAGTGAGAGCCGATTCGAACAATGCTGTGTCCCAAATATTTTCCTTCTATAGTTACACTTATTATTTGACTGTAGAGAGCACAAGGATTTGGGAAAATAATTTAATTAGGATTATTTTTCCCTGTATTGCAATTGCAGTTTATTGTGTGTGTATTTTTAGGTTCCCTGTCTTATGTGTTGCTAAACAAAGACATATTTTTTCGCTGCTCATGACTGTTTTTTGCCCATTTTAGCCACTTTTCACTTTTTTCTTTCTTTCTTTCTTTTTACCATTTTTTGCTACTGTCTGACAGTCTTTCAAGTTTTCTCCCAATTATCTTGCCAACTTTTCTAACTTTTTGACCATTTTTTTCCACCTCAAACATATGCTCTGATGTTTTTGCCACTTTTCACCACTTAGATCATTGTTTTTGCAGAGGTAGTTTTTCAACAATTTGGCTTATCATTTTTGCAGGGTTGAGTGACACTGGTGTAGAGCATTAGGCCTCCACTGGAAGAAAAATGTATCTGATATCTGGACAAATTTCAGGTTCAAGAAATACTGCACCGTCTGTGATCTGAATATTGCAGCAAGACAAGTTGCGTTATAATCTAATTTTCGATTAATTGCCCAGGCTCAGTTCATACTGACAGTATGGAAAACACAGTGCACTTTGATTTATCAGATACAAGTGGTCTAAAAGTTGAGACGGAAACCTTGGACACTCAATAGCCACCTAATTGTCTACGAAGAGAAAGGGGTGGGGACAGATGGTTGTCATCAATGAATAACAGAGGAACAGCTGTGCACAGATGTGAAATGGGATTTTCGGTAAGTGTAACGCTGCAGTGTTTGTTTTGGAACAACACTTCCCTGTAAGATTTTGTGCACTGTTTTAGTGATTGAGGAGTGTATACAGTCCATTTCTTGTAAGTGCCCTAACAGAAGTGAGTGATTTTAAACAAAGTTCATGTCTCACACAAACAACCCCTCTCCTCCGATTCCATGGCTCTGATGTATCAACCTCTCCTTCCCCTTCCTCTTTATACACCTCTGCTCTTCACTGCAGTGACAGCATGAAAACAGAATCGGACACAAATAAGATAAAATAAACAAGAAACATGACACTCCTTTCCTATTGGTTGAAAGTGCACTACATTAGCAAATCACAAAGGTTGCAAGGAGAGAGGGGAAGTTTGGGGAGTTAAGGTTGTTGGGGAGAAATAGCATGCCCTAAGGTGAGTTTGATCAATTTGTGACTCTGGCGAGTTTGCATTACAGTGCTGGCATATTGTATAGTTTTTTGTGTGTCAGAGCAATGAGGCGATTCATGACAATCTTTGTGTAAAGTCCTAGTGACACCTGATAGTTTTGTAAATTGTTGTACAATAACAACTGGGAGTTTCCTGTGATTTAATGTAAATAGTTGTTTTTAATTGTGTTGTTTGCCAAATTGGTAATTCGATTTTTATAATTCACTGTTTATATTTGCCTCCAGAGTTATAAAAAATGTGAGGTGTGCTGGAAAGTATGAACTGGGGTAAGGTAAACAGTTTTTTTGCTGTGAAATATTTAGGTAAAATCAAATGTGGTCAACGATGGCCAGTTGACCTCCTGACCCCAGAGGGTCAATAAAGGAGCTTTATGACTAAGTAACTGGCTGCTTAATTTTAGGGGTTTGCCTCTCTATAAAAAAGGAAACTAACAAAGACAGTTTAATATAATGCATTTGGGGAAAACCAGGTTGTCACGGTATAAAAAATACATATGGAGTACCACCGCTGTGGTTTGACTGCATGCATCAAAGCATCATCTCAAGGCAAAGTATCCAGATATGAATGGTGATATAAACTAAGAATACTGAGATATGAATAAAATGCCGTATCCCCCAGCCTATGGAGTTAGAACAGTGTCAAAATTCAAAAATGCACAGAGAAGGATCCACAAATGCACAGACGAATCCACAAATGCACAGACAGATTCACAAATGCACAGACAAATCCACAAATGCAAAAAAACAGATTCACAAATGCATAGACAGATTCACAAATGCATAGACAGATTCACAAATGCACAGACAAATCCACAAATGCAAAAAAACAGATTCACAAATGTACAGACAGATTCACAAATGCACAGAGAGCGACACGCAAATGCACTGACAGATATATTTCGCTGTGAACCCTGCTGCATTTGTGTGTGGATTTTTGACACTCGCCAGTCGGCTCCGATTCACAAATGCACAGACCAATGTCTGTAGCCAATCAGATGTCTCCCTCCTGTTCAGCAAATCACAGCAGCACAGCTTCGAGGGTTTGTTTCAGTGTGATTGTTTAGCGTTGCATCTGCGCATACAGAAATGCTAACATCTTTATTATTATAAAAATCATCTTTATTATCGCTCTTGCGCCAGAACTTTGATTTAATCGAAAAGACTCTTTAAACCGAACTATCTTTGTCAGGCTCTCGTGCTCCGTCCTCCGACAGTGTCCGTTCTGCTCCTTGGACGTGACATTCGTTAGTTGCCCTGAAGCCCGCCCCCCACTTTCGTGAGCTTCTGATTATCAACTCCTTAAGGCTTATGTCTGTTTATTGAATACTCTCCAGTAGAGCACTTGAAAAATGTGTTTGAAAAATAAACAATAATAATAATAATAATAATAAGCTTTCTGTTTGTTAGCATTTCTGTATGCGCAGATGCAACGCTAAATGATCACACTGAAACAAACCCTCGAAGCTGCGCTGCTGTGATTGGCTGAATAGGAGGGAGACATCTGATTGGCTACAGACATTGGTCTGTGCATTTGTGGATCGGAGCGCGTCAGGGGAGTGTCAAAAATCCACACACAAATGCAGCGGGGCTCACAGCGAAATATATGTCAGTGCATTTGCGTGTCGCTCTCTGTGCATTTGTGAATCTGTCTGTACATTTGTGGATCTGTTTTTTTTGTATTTGTGGATTTGTCTGTGCATTTGTGAATCTGTCTGTGCATTTGTGAATCTGTCTGTGCATTTGTGAATCTGTTTTTTTGCATTTGTGGATTTGTCTGTGCATTTGTGAATCTGTCTGTGCATTTGTGGATTTGTCTGTGCATTTGTGGATCCTTCTCTGTGCATTTGTGAATTTTGACACTGTTCTAACTCCATACCAGCCCAAGTAAAAACATGTTTTATTCCTTTTGTGGTTTCCATGTGCATCACTCTAGTGGCAAGTCTGGCCTTTAAAATCTCTTCAGGGTTTATGACACTTGCACCATCCCCTGTCACACCTTGTGTTGAATGATTTTAACCAAGCCTGCATCCAATGATGACATTCAGCCCACAGCTAAACACTTAGATACAGCCTCACAGAGCCCCTTTTAAAGTTGTAGATGAGTCAATATTTTGTAAACCTCAGCTGCTTATAAAAATTAATGTCCTTTAGTTCAACAGTGAGCCCATGAAATTTCTTTACGTATTACAACAAGGAAATAATTACAAACCTTTTTGGTTTCAAAGGAGACAAAGTACCTGAAACATTAAGCTGTAGTTACAAATCATTCATTCAACCTGACCTGGTGTGTGTTTCTGTCTGTGCACAGTTGCGTGCCCACGCTGTGGACCTAAACGGGAACCAGGTAGAGAACCCCATCGACATCGTCATCAACGTCATTGACCAGAACGACAACAGACCAGAGTTCACACACACCATCTTCAACGGCTCTGTACCAGAGGGATCCAAGCCTGGTAACACACACACACACACACACACACACACACACACACACACACACACCGATGGTAGATAGTGTGTTTGGATTCTGGTCCTTCTCCCTGATGTGTGACTGTTTTTGTCCCTCACAGGATCCTTTGTGATGACAGTGACTGCAGTGGACAAAGATGATCCAAAAACTGCCAACGGGATGCTGCGATATAAGATCCTTTCCCAGAATCCTCAGAGTCCCTCTTCCAACATGTTCACCATTAACAACAGGACTGGTGACATCATCACTGTGGCTGCAGGCCTTGATCGAGAGGTACATTTGTGTGTGTGTGTGTGTGTGTGTGTGTGTGTGTGTGGACATTTGGAGGGTTCATTCCCAAACTAATGCCCCCAACCCCCACCCCACCCCCCAGGCTGTGGATGTGTGTGTAGCCTGCAGTGGTTCCTGTAGCATGAGGGGAGGTTTTAGCTCCTAAGTTATCTTCTAACATCAGAACCTTCCCTGAGTGTTCTGGTCTGGTCTTTTCTTTGGTTTGAATCCTGATTCTTCTTCATGATCAGCATTAACCCTGGTGTATTTGTTTTGTTTTCTGGAAAGGAACATTTATCACATCAACACCATCTTACCACATAGACTGTTTGAACAGGAATGATGTGTTCAATCAGAGGAACCAGGGTCTAGATTTAGCTCTGGGGGACAAATTGACCCTTAAAAATGCCCCTGCCTAAGGGTAGTACTTTGTACAAATGTCCAGGAACATTTCAGTGCTTGCAGGCTGAGTGGAGCAGCCATGGTGTGTTGAACAAAAAGTCAAACATGGCAGCAAAATGCCAGCCTTTTTTAAAAAGAAATGAACTGAAGTTGCCAGAGAAGTGTGAAAAGGTCTGGAAGTGATGTTAAGTTTGGATATTTGGTGCTTAAATGTCCTCATTTTCTGTTTTCAGAAAGTCACCCAGTACACCCTGATCATCCAGGCGACAGACATGGAGGGAAACCCAACCTACGGCCTCTCCAACACAGCCACCACAGTCATCAGAATCACTGATGTCAATGACAATCCTCCTGAATTCACCACTGACACGGTAAGTCAGAGCCCTGCTTCACACACCACACAGAGGAACACTGACAGGCTCTTAGAGGGAGCTGTTCCTCGAAATAGGACTGAAGTTCTTTGACTTTTATTGGAAGTGGCAGACGGTAACGAGTGAAAAACCAATGAAATGGACAATGTGTTTGCCTTCTGCAATAAAGTGGAACAGGTTTGACAGGAAGGAGCAGATTAATGGGAAAGACAGGCTTTATTTCAGGAAACAGAAGCACCTATCTCCAGCGTGAGACGGGACAATTATCTCCACTTTGGTTTTCACTTCTAATATCCTGATTTTAATGCAGTCTTTTCTGCCTTTGCAGCCACCTTTGTGCTACAACGCTGTCTTTTTGTCCTTCACTTTCAGTTCTTCGGGGAGGTGTACGAGAACAGGGTGAATGTGATCGTCACCAACCTGACAGTGACGGATAAAGACCAGCCGCACACTTCAGCCTGGAGCGCTGTGTACCGCATCATAGCAGGGGATCCCACAGGACGCTTCTCCATCCCCACTGACCCAACCACCAATGAGGGTCTGCTCACCGTGGTCAAGGTGAGATCAAGTTTCCACTAATTAACCTCATCCACTCCACTCTCGTCTCAAAACTTTGAAAAAAATCACTCGTACAGTGGATACACAAAGAAATCACATCAGACACTCTAAGTTTAGTTTAGTTTAGTTTAGTTTATTCACACACATCAACCTTGGCTGACACTGATACACACACATGCATACATATACATATACATATACATATACACATACATATACATATACATATGTACAATAGATTTCACAGTGGATGTGTGGAAAGGGTGACCCCAAAGAAACTATTTAAAGCTTGTAACAGGGGGCCCGTTTTCACACAACTAAAGCAGGAGCACAGTCTATAAAACCCATCAGAAAGCCAACGAGTTAAGAATCTATTGGCTGTTCTGTTTATAAGACAAAGACAGTTAGATAAGCTCTTCACTTTAGAACTAAGACGAGAAACAGAATGACTTTGAGGAAGTGAATTTCAAGTTGGAGAAATTCTGGTCCTTGTGTCAGCCTGATCAGTAGTTAAACAGGGCGCCTCAAAGACCTCAAGAGGGTGGAGACTTGAAAGAGGTCTGAGAGGGATAGTGGTGCTGTTCTATCTCATGGTCTTATAACTAAAAACTCTAAAAGGTCGAGCAAAAGAAAAAGGAAAGCTGGGTAGTACTGTATTTTATCACTTTTACATGAGTAAAGCATTGATTTAGTAATGATTAATACTTAACTCAACATCTGTAAAGCACCGTTCATACATTAATACTTATTTGTATATCATGCACAAACAGTTGTAAATGTTTCATTATTGAGGAACATGACCCTCTATAATAATGTGGTAACTAACCCTTTGTTCAAACATTGTAAATGATGGATTCACCTATTACAAATGAGCTGTTATGTTTATTATGAGCCATTTAAAGATTGTGATTCTAACATTTATTAGAGGTCATTGAAAATCCAAATAGAGAACAAATTATGATTAATTAAGGTACATAAGGCAGTCCTTAGTTTGTATAACAAAAGATCAGTGCTTTAAATTAAACAAAATCGCAAAAAAAACAGAATTTGACTTCAGAGGTGAAGGAAAAGTTCTTAAATTAAACTGCACACAAATTTTATAAGATAGATGTAAAATTTGAACATTGATAACATATTTGTAACTATTATGAGCCTTTGTCTCTTGTCATGTAAAACAACAAACAAACAAACAAGAACTCACTTACACACACATATCATATAAAGCCAGAATGGTAGGGAAGGTTAAGATAGATAGATAGATAGATAGATAGATAGATAGATAGATAGATAGATTTTGGCAATTTTGGACAAACACTGCCCTTTTCCCTTTTTTTTCGTTAATTTTACTGACTATGCACACTACCGAGGAAGAATGATCAATAAAAGTGTGCTTATGCAAATATGTCAGTGCCAACACATAACTTCAGTTTTACACTAAATATTCAGGCTTTGGTCACCTCACACATACTCTCTTTATATTCACCCCTATCCATGTTTACTAACTGCATCTCTCTCTCTCTCTCTCTCTCTCTCTCTCTCTCTCTCTCTCTCTCTCTCTCTCTCTATCTATCTATCTATCTATCTATCTCTCTCCCTCTCTCTCTCTGATGTGCAAATTCTGTACAAGCCAAACCCTGTTTCATCTTTGTTTTCTCTCATGGTTCTGTCCCTGTGCTGTGGGCTTTCAGTCACCCATACTTGTTTATCTCAACCTTCCAGGGGTTTCAGAGGAAGGGTGGCCTCTCCTCACCTGCTAGTTAGAGGTGGAGGGTTTTGGAACACAGTGCAGTCAGATTGTTAAGATTGTTGCCCGTGCTGTGGTTCCTGAGGTTGCCATGGTAAACTGCTCTCAGCACCAAGCGCTCCCTGTCTGACAGCATCCTGAAGGTCTCAGCTCTGGCTGTTTGGGGATAGCTGTGCTCACTATCAGCTGCTCCCTGTTTTGGTGGAAGAAATGATGCAGTTCTCAGACAGTTCTCTGTGTGGGTGAGGGTTTTGCTAAGCACAGTTGCCCCAAGCTGCTTTTTAGCTCGGCTAACTTCTGTTTAATTTGATCTTTTTAAAGTCATGTAAGAGGTAACTTTTACTTGCTACAAAATATGATAACCAGGAAACCAGGAAACATCCCACGTGGCAGTGATTATCCTCTGCTCCTCCTGAAAATAGAGGCTTTAAAAAAAATGATGTGAGGCACAGCAGTCTGCCACACGTGCAAACAGCCTCCTCCACTTAGCAATTCTCTGGTAAATATTCTCTCTCTGAATTGTTACAAGGAAAATACAGAGAGCAGCTTTTCAACATGAAAGTTATTAAAGACAAGGTTCTGGGTTTTCACAGATTAAAAAGTCTGTGTCATTCTTGAGGGGCAGCCTGTTCACAGCCTGGAATTAACTAATGAAAACATTGAATCAGGAACAGGTGAAACAGTGCTGGACCTCTTCAGTATCAAAATTCATTTGTGTTTCTTCATTCCTATGGCGGCAGATGTCCCCAGGCCCTCCGCGGTAATACAGGTTGTGCTTCAAAGGTCGTAGGTTTGGACCTGCTGTTTGAGGTTAGTTCAGAGCAGGACCAGAGTGTGACCAAATTTCAGCCCTTGACTGCTCATTATTGACTTCTTCAGCGCACATTTCATATCTGTTCCTCTAAGCACTGCTGTCTCTCCTGCCTTCCAGCCATACTAACAAATGAAAGGAAATCTTGACTGTAATTAAACTTATTGTGTCAACCACTTCCATGTAAATGCATTAGGTTAGCTGAAAGCAATAATTTCAGGATCAACTAAGTTGGACTTGAAATTATTGCTTTCAACCAACTCCATGTATTTAGGTGGAATCAGTTGGAATGAATTTAAGCAAAGTCAGTGTTCCGTTTTTTGAGTGCAGCGCATTGAAAGTGTCAGAATAAACAACTTAACATGGTTTGCTGTGCAGGCATTTTGTCGTTAATCTTACTGGTAAAGTATTTGAATACCCCTGTTCAAAATGTCAAAAGGTCAAAAATGTAAACAAGAGGCAGAGAAATTTTCAATCACACCATCAAGGCTGCTGGAGTTGGCTGGGATTTGATGCAGATAATAATTTAGTCTTTTGCCACATATGCAGACAAGTAAGTTGACCATGGACATGAGAAGTTTGTTTGTAGGAAGGAACTTGTTCTTTCGTGATAGCAATGGCAAATTAATTATGTCAACCCTTGATAGTGCACAGGCCTGGTGAATGCAGGATGTGTTGTGAGAAACAACAGCCATTAGAAAGTGTTAATGTTACACCTACCAACTCTGGCTGACATGGAATTGGCTCAGGAACAACAATTTTGGTTCTAATTTCTTCAAAAATGTAAATTGTGGGATGTAACCCCCCCTCCATCCCCCCCAAAAAGCGTGTTAAAATTCTGTTTCTGTTTCGGAACTATCCATTTGGGAAAAATTCTGTTTCAAGCCTTGCTATATAGTCACATTTTCACATTTCTCTTCTGCACTCTGTATAACGCACACCCTGATGCACACAGTCAAACAGACATGCGCACAAACACACACACACACACACACATACAGACGAGCACACACTCTGTATAGTGGACGGAGAGAAAGGGGAATAATGTTACAACCAAGATAAGAATTGGAGAAAATAACTTTTGAAGCACTCTGTGGGCACACCACTACAATGCCCATATTCTCATGACAACTCAAACAGTAAATCGAGGCTGGATATTTGGTGGATCCCTCCTTTTTTTCTGCGATGATGATTATTGTTAACAACTGAGCTTGTAACCATCGAGTGACCATCTAGTCTGTACTTAAAGATTGAACAATCGACTGAAGCAACCTTGACATCTCAGTCTGAGGCATTAAAAGCAAAAGAATTCTTTTCAGCTAGATGTGGAGACAGATGATGAAGAGTTGGATATAAATATCTTAAGTTTTGTTTCTTTTGAGAGCAGAAGTTAAATCCTGACCTGTGAAATTTTTTGGGAAAAATATGCAAATGAAGGTCCTCTCACCTCCTTGGAGGAACCTTACGTTCTTTATTTTTCTTTTGTATGATTCGGTATGGCATCTTTAAATGCCCTGTAACACATTTGAGTGCAAAAGGAGACATTGAATAGTATGATGAAAAGAAGTAAAAGTTCTTAACATTTCACCAGACCTGCTCCACAAGCAGTCTGCATTCAGCATCTGTGAGGCACAGCCTGCTCTTATTGATGTGTATGAATATCCAGTGATCCTTCACCATCCTCCTCCTGTCTCCATTCAGCCCATAGACTTCGAGCAGACACGGTCCTTCATGTTGACTGTGGAGGCGGAGAACGAGGTCCCTCTGGCTCGCGGCATCCACCTTCCTCGACAGTCCACATCCACCGTCTCTGTGCGAATCTTGGACCTCAACGAGAGTCCTGAGTTCAGTCCCAATCCCAAGTCCATCAAGCTGGAGGAGGGTCTGCCTGCACATTCTCCTCTGACCACCTTCACTGCCCAGGACCCAGACCGCTTCATGAGACAGACTGTTCGGTAAGACTGCACCTGCTGTCTTCTTTGAGGTTTCAAATGTGTGTGAAATAATTTTAGTGACAGCAGAATGAGAAGCAGTGTGTCATTTAAAGGTGTCGTTAAACCCTGAAATGAGGAGCAGGTTGAAGTAGAGCACTGAACATGTTTTCTAGTGTCTGCTGATAAAAAGCTCTGTAGAATATCTGAAGGCCTCTTCATCTTCCTAATTAGCCCTGCATTTATTAGAATTGATTTTGAAGTCACTGTCAGTGACTGTCATTGAAAAGGTATGACTGAGGAGAAATTAGCTTATTAACATTTGATGCAACCTCAGACTCAGTGACAGTGTGGGTTTAATCTGCTCCATTAATGCACACACCAGAGAAGCTGCAGTGTTGTGATTAGATCAGCATCTGCATAAAGCTATTCAATGTGACTGTAAAATTTGTTTAAGCCCATTCATGACTTCCTGATTTTGGAAAATTGGCTACCATGTCCACTGGAACAATAAATGAAAGAACTGATCTCACTGCAAACACTCAACAGCAAACCACAGTAATCCGTCATGAAAAGCTATCTCCTTGGGAGCCGAAACACTTGGTTTAGTGCCCCTCTTCTTGATAGGCAAAACATGCTGAAATGCACTCCCTGGAGCCAAAATATGCCTGAGTGCCTGATTGGTGCCACAGTTGTGAAAAGGTACCACCTTGAAAACCAAGACACATGCTAAAATGCCCTCTCAGCAGTCAAACAGTTACTGAACTCCCCCCTTTTTGGAGCAAAACTTTTGCTAAAGTGCCCTCTTAGGAAATTCCCTTTTGGTTAAAACATGAAAAATGTCTCCCTGGTGGAACCAAATGGCATACATAAGTGGAATCCTGGTTGGTGCTAAACTTAAGTTAAAGCTAGTTCTTGTGATGAGGGACAGATGCTCAAGAACCCTCTTTGGAGTTAAAGTGCCCCCTTCAGAGCTTAAACTTGTGCTGAATGGCCTTCTTGGAGCCAAAACACATGCCACAGTGCCCTTCTGGTTGGAAAACCAAACTGTAGCTACCTCTTTGTCTGGTTAAAACATAATTAACTACCCTCCTGAAGACAAAACACAAGCTTAAATGCTATCTAGGATGCCAAAACATGCTAAAGTGGCCTCGCTGGAGCAAAAACTTCTTCACTTGCTCTTCAGAAAATCTGTGCAGACCACTGCAAAGTTTGATTATAATCGCCTTCCAACAATAACTCTTTGTAACTATAAACAATTACACCCCCCAGCAGAATTTCTGATTTTTTGACCTTTTCTCAGAAATTATGAATGACAACACAAAATCCTTTCTATCACTCATGGTTGGAGGTTGGGTGAAGACATTTCATGAAAAAAAAATTGTTTAATCTGTTTTTAAATCATAATGACAAAAGAAACTTCAAAAATGACCCTGTTAAGAAGTTTACTCAACTCTGGTGGTTTTGGCCTGATAAATGCACAAAAGTTAACACAAATGTGTTTGAATGTCTACTAAAGGTAACCATCCTCACCTGTGATCTATTTGCTTGTGTGTGTATAAAAAGATGACCAGGGTCATTTTTCAAGTTTCTGTTGTCATTATGATTTCAAAGAGTAAACACAGTTGTTTGTTAATAAATGTCTTCACCCAACCTCTAACCATGGGTGATGGAAAGGTTTGTGCGCTACCATTCATATTTTCTGAGAAAATGCCAAACAATCAGAAAATTCTGCTGGAGGGGGTGTAAACTTTTAGGCACAACTGTACATTACTGAATCACTTTGGATCCTGGGAAATGTTTGTACCGGCAAATAAATGAAGTGCTTAAAAAAAAGATATGCACATAAGATTTGTCTCCAGAACAAACACAACCTTAGTAAGAGTCACTAATTTAAGGGAGTCCTCTTCCCAGATGTGATCTTAGTTTAGTTTAGTTAAGTTTAGTTTATTCACACACATCAACCTTGACTAACACTGATACACACATGCATACATATACACATAAATATACACTTACATATACATATGCATATACATATACATAGACAAAGACATAGACATAGACAGACATATGTACAATAGATTTCTCAGTGGATGTGTGGAAAGGGTGACCCCAAAGAAACTATTTAAAGCTTGTAACAGGGACCCGTTTTCCCACAAATAAAGCAGGAGCACACAAGTAAAATAATAACACAAATACAGACGGAAAAAAAAAGAAAAAAAAGAAAAAAGTAGCAGACGACCCTGATATTGTTCATGGATGCTGTGATATAACCAGTAAATCAGAGATACTTAGTCAATAGTAACTGTTTTAGTTTTTTCTTGAAGCCAGCGATGCAATGTGACGTTTTTAACTCATTATCAAGCTCATTCCAGATCTGAGGCCCTCTGCAGACAATACTAAGGCTGGAGCGTTTTAGTCTACGCTTCTTTCTAGTGATAAGATGTTTGTTCCTGGTAGCATGGGTGTGCGTGGGTAAAGAGATTGAAATGAGCTCACACAGTTTATTGTTCATTTTGTGCACAGTTTGATACATTAGACAAGCATTTTGTAGGTAGTTGTATTCTGTTAAACGCAGAAGATTGTGCACGTGTGACCTTCTTTTGGAGATTCTCAAGCTTTTTTAGGTGAGTGTGAAATGTGTTGCACCATATGGTATTACAGTAATTCAAATGAGGTTCAAACAAAGTTTTGTACAAGGTGAGAAGTGCTGAGAGTGGAAGAAAATGTCTTATCTTAAAAAACAGAGAAGCATATTTTGATAACTTCTTTATGAGTTCTTGGATGTGGTGTCTGAAATTAAGGTTTTCGTCAATGAGAACCCCCAGAAATTTTGCTATGCTGACTCTTTGAATAATATGCCCATGTATATTTGGGGAGATTAGCTCAACAGCAGCCTTTTTATGTGAATGAAAGATCATGTTGTTTGTTTTATTGATGCTTCAAGAAAGTTTACTGCACTTGAACCATTTGTCCATTTCCAGAAGTTTGTCATTCATGATCTTTGATTACATGATTATTTATTTTTGGCTTTGGTTGATGAAGGGAAAAATGTTGGGCACATGATGCCTGTAAATGACTGTTTTTCTATTTGTGCTAAGATGTGAGCAACGTAGTTCATTGTTTAGTGGAACTATTTTCTCTCTTTACTGGTGATAAAGGCAGCTGAAGTCAGACTGCAATTAGCTACAAAGTGTCTCATTATGCAACAAGACAAGCAGCTCAAGCTCTGGTTTTAACGGATCCTGGATCAGTTCAGCAGCTGAGTCAGTAAGTTTTAATGGCATGAGGTAAAGCTGTGACAATTTTTAAAAATGATCGTTGCACACGTTTTGTGCCTCTTGAGGGGGAAGAAGTTTTTTGCACGGGATTTTTCAAGAAGCTGCTCTGCTGGAGAGTTTTCCATTAATCAATCAGTCAATCTGTATTTATTTATATAGTGCCAAAACATTAACGGGTTGATATCTGTCAGTATTATTTTTTTTATTATTTTTATTCACTGACAGAGAACAAACATCAAGACAAGGTACGAAGGCTTATCTCATCTTAACCCACCATGAGTACAGCTCTTTGCAGCAAGTTACAACGTGTGTTATATAAATAACATACACAAGAATGAAGATTGATTATATGATCAAAGACTGGTTGATTGATTGATTGATTGATTGATTGATTGATTGATTGATTGATGACTGGCTACTCGTATCATCCAGAGCAATGCAGATGTGTGAAATTTTTTCATAAGACTACAAACAAGGGCCCCACAAGTCAAAAAAGTAACCTCAAAGTTAACGTTCCATAGGAAATGCCCTTTCCTGGACTGAACCTGATGAAATGTATCTGAGCTTTAATACTTCCCTCCTGTGATCATGTTTAACGGAGCAGTTTAATCTGCTGAAGGGTGAAAATGTGTCTTCACATACAACCAGGGTGTCATGCTGCGCTTAGTTGCAGCTCTATTTTGAGATAAAAACTTATAAGACTGCTGCTCTTTAAAAAAGCTGGTCTTGTCTGGAGGATCTGTATATCTTTTAGATCCTGCAGCAGCAGCAGCGAGCTAACAGCTCCACAATAACCAGACTGGAGTGCAGAAAGCCTGCAGGACTGCAGATTCTTGTCCCCATCCTTCTTCTTTTACATCCCACTATTTGTTTCTAAATGTGGTGCTGAAGTCTTTGTAGCCTAGCAACAGCCAATGGTGGACGCAGATCGTGTTCACAAAAACACGCAAGCGCACAAACACACACTCACACACATAAAGGAAGTGTATTGTGCAGTATGGAGTGGGCCACAGAGAGCATTTTGGTTTCTGAATTTTCTTTTTTTGTTGTTGCTGTTTTATTCTGCTGCTCCTGAATTTATTCATGACTGCTTTTCTACTTTTTCCACCAATTTCAAACACACAAAATCAACAATATTTCCTTTTCATAGCATCCAATTCTGCATACATTTATTTAAAACTGGGCTATTCCCCTGTTTATTCACATAATTTGTCCAATGTGTTCCCTGTTGGAATGTGACTTTTGCTGCTTGTTTTTGTGTAGCAGTGTGTATGAAGAGAATGACGAAATCTTTTGAATGAACCAATGACAGAAATTTCCCAAGCTCCATCATAGATACTTACTGATTTTGAGTTTTGAAAACAAAGAAGTAAAGTTTGTCCTGAATGTATGTTTGTGGTCAGTCTTCATATTCAGTTTGAATCCATGAATGAGAGCTGCTTGCTTCCTGATAGCGCTGCAGCCTGCGTGTGTATCAGCTCAGCAGTGGCTACTTGGCCTAAAGCCAGTAAAGCAGATAAAGGAGCCTCTCTGTGTTGAATTCTTATACTCTCTCTTTCTCTCTCTGACTGAATCCAGGTACTCCAAGATGTATGACCCTGCCAATTGGCTGGAGATTGACCCAGCTAATGGTCGGATTTCCACCATCGCCATCCTTGACCGAGAGTCTCCCTACGTCAAGAACAACCTTTACAACGTGACTTTTATGGCTTCTGATAACGGTGAGACAAGAGGGCAGCACTGACGTCCTGCAGTAACCCCAACCCCCCCCCACACACACACATACAGAGGTGGACTGTGTTCACTGTGTTTCAGTGCTTGTTTACTAATTGCAGTGGTGCTTTTCACAGTGGAGTCTGTGCAAAAATGCAGCTTCTGTAGACTCACAGGGAGAAACATAAGTCATGTTTTGTGTGTTTAATAGGCAGAAATTTTGTTTACTGTTAAGTAGGAATACCCAATATTAACAATATTGTTATTAAAACCTGCTATGATCCTTTACAGAGAGAGATGGTTCTCTTTTGTAGAACCATGCTACACTGCTGTGCTTCCATAAACCAGGAGTGTCTGATCTGTTTTCATAGACCTTCACGTTTCATTAAGTGAAACTGACCAAGACATAGCAGCTCTCACTGACACATGTATTAACTGTTAAAGTGCTATGTGAATACTCTCTCTGTTGACTCTTTTTGCAAGTGATTTCTGAAATTCTGATTTACTTAAGGTCCAAACTTCATTGCGTATGAACAGCGGATTACTAACCAGGTGCCCCGTTGATTGCACTGTGGTTTGCAAAATAGCACGCACAGTTCATTTAGCGTGTCTGCTATCATAAATTTGCATAATATATGCAGATTACATGAACATGCAAAGCACTGGGAACTGCTTACCGTTTAGCACCCACAATGCAATTTAGCATGTTTGAAAGGGAGATGCAAACAAGCAAAGTGTTATGCAATAATGACTTTAGTCATTGGGGTGAGAAGGAGGTGTAAGTGCAATGACAGATGAGGTAGAGAGGGAATCTTCTGGGCATGTGTCAACATATGAGGACTGTCAGAGACTAAAATTGCAGAGATTTATTGTCTATCCAGCAAAAAGGAGCCATGCCTTATCTTTTAGAGAAAACTCCTTACATCACTTCATTGTCTTTCGTCTGGATCATTCCAGCACACGAGTGTGGTTAGTGCCAGTGTCTCACAGTGTACTTTTTCTGTTGTACTATCCCTAGTGTTGAATGCTATGTCATGCAGGGTGGCCAAGTATATCAAGTTCCTATGCCCCAGGATGCAGTACATGACACAAAACACAGCTCTTTTTATATATATGATTACACCAAAACAAAACAAAACCAAAAAAGAATGAACTCCACCCAGACCACCAATTCCATGGCTTCAAATTTGTGATATCAACTGTGCATGCTATCACCTGAAACATGCCCTTTTTTGGTAAGAGGTTGAGTTTTCACTTGAATAGTTGGGAGGATAGGACTCCCTCCTTGAGACAAATTAGTGTCCTGCCCACTTTCTATGGCATTTGATCCAGTAATCAAACACCCTGATGAGGCAGACCTGTGGGAACAGACTGTCTTTGGGAACAGCATTCCCTCTGATTCCTAACAGAGGTGTTATTTTTCATAGTCAGTGCAGTTTTCTAAACGTCTTCTTTCTATCAACACTGGGCTTCACAGCCAAAGAGAAGAGAATTTTCTATTGTAAATGGAAAGTTTGTCAAGAGGAATGTCTTTCAGCATCAGTAATCCAGAGACCTTGCTCCCTGTGCACAGAGACCTCACTGTGCTCTGGGCTTCCTGTTAGCTGACTGTCTCAGCCTGTTCTTTGAAAGGAACTCACAAATACAAAACTGGCATCAGACACAAGGACTTACAAAAACAAGTTATGCAAGAGGTTAGATGTCTGCAGATTTTGATAAGGCACTTGTTTGCCTGGGGTTGAGTTTCTAGCTGTAGTTTCTTCTGTGTCCAGCAAGAATACAAGATTAAAGATGGCAGTGATAAGAAACTCCTGTCAGACAACAGTGGTAAGGTCACTGTAAGTACTGGTATGCATCGCTGGAGGGCTATGCTAATTCTGCAGTGGTGCTCAGCCAGCAGGCATCCATGACTATTCAATGGATGCATTGTCAGTTAACTTTGAAAAATCTGAAAAAGTCCAGCAAAAATGCCGAAGCTGTGGAGTCTAATATTCAGTTATATATGCCTGAACATTATATTCTAGCAGTAAAAATACAAAAAAAAACAAAACAAAAAAAAAAACATTTCTACTTTCAACCCCAGTTCCAATGAAGTTTGGATGTTGAGTTAAATGTAATTAAAAACATAATACAATGATTCTCAAATCCTGTCAAACCTATATTTAAATGAATACACTACAAAGACAAGATATTTATTGTTCAATCTAATAAACTCGTTTGTTTTTTTGGTTTTGTTTTGTTTTGCTTTTGTTTTGTTTTGTTTTTGTTGTTGTTGCAAATATCTTCATTCATTTTGAATTTGATGTCTGCAACATGTTCTTAAAAAACTGGGACAGGGGCAACAAAAGATGAGGAAAGTTGAGGAAAAACAGCTGTTTGGATCATCCCACAGGTGAACAGGTTCATTGGAAACAGGTGAGTGTCATTATTGGGTATGAAAGGAGCATCCCCAAAAGACTCAGTCCTTCACAAACAAGGATGAGGCCAGGTTCACCACTTTGTCAACAACTGCACGAGCAAATAGTCCAACAGTTTAAGAACAGTGTTTGTCAATGTAGAAATGCAAAGAATTTATGGATTTCATCATCTACAGTCCATGACATGATCAAAAGATTCAGAGAATCTGGAGAAATCTCTTCACATAAGCAGCAAGGCCCAAAACCAACATCAAATGGCCGTGACCTTTAACCCCTCAGGCAGTGGTGCGTTAAAAACCCACATCATTGTGTCTAGGTTATTAGCACGTGGGCTCAGGAACACTTCAGAAAACCATTGTTAGTTAACACAGCTCATCACTACATCTGCAAGTGACAGTTCAAACTCTACGATGCAAAGACAAAGTCAGATATCAACAACACACACAAACGCCGCCACCTTCTCTGGGCCCGAGCTCATCTAAGATGGACTGATGCAAAAAAGCAGCATCTGTGATGGTCTTGGGGTGTGTTAGTGCCCATGGCATCATGGGTAACTGTCACAGTTCTGTGAAGGCAGCATTGATGCTGAAAGGTACAAACAGGTTTTGGAGCAACATGTACAGCCATCCAAGACACTTTGTCTTTTTCAGGGACGTCCCTGACTATTTCAGCAAGACAATGAAACCAAGACACATTCTGAACCTGTTACAACATAGTAAAAGAGTGCAGCTACTAGATTGGCCTGCCTGCAGTCCAAGTCCAGTCAGACCTGCATCATTGAAAATGTGTGCCGCATTATGAAGAGCAAAATACCACAATGGAGACCTCGGACTGTTAAAAAACTGAAGTTGTCCATCAAGCAAGAACGGGAAAGAATTCCAGCTCCAAAACTTCAACAATTAGTATTCTCAGTTCCAGAAGGATTATAAAGTGTTGTTGAAGGAAATGTGATTTAACATAGTGGGAAATATGACCCTGTCCCAGCTTTTCAGTAATATGTGAATGAGTGAATATTTAAAAAAAAAACAAAAAAACAATCAAGTTCATCAGTTTGAACTTTAGATATCTTGTCTTTGTATGTGCAATCAATTGAATATAGGTTAAATAGGATTTGCAAAACGTTGCATTCTGTTTTTATTTACATTTTACACAATGTCCCAACTTCATTAGAATTGGGGTTTTATTCAGAAAACATTTAAGCACAATGTGCTCACTCCTCTCTTCTCTCTCTGGGCTCTAAGCCTGCTGGTTCCAACCAAAGACATCAATCTTTAAAAGCAGGTCAGAAACATATCATTTCATTTTGCAAAGGTTCAGTTATTCTCTAAAACAGCTGGCTGCTGAACAAAGTAAAATGTTCATTTGTTTGAGACTAATTTTAGAGGCGGATTAAACCACATTGGAGGCTCAGTGCAGTATTTGGGGCAACAGGATAGTGAATGCTGGATTAAGTGACTGATAAACCCCTCTGCGTGTGTTTATGGGACCGAAATACGAGTATTTAACTTAACATGTGGGTTATTGATGTGTTTGGATATCGTTCCACAACCAATGGGTTCTACTGCAGAGAGGACAAAGATCCACCAGGCTTCTTTAGTTGATCTTCACCAGAGGATGAACCCTTTTGTATTTGGAGACCACATGGGCCTGTGTGCCTATGCCATGCTCAAGGATTTACACATATGTTAGTTTGGTATTAAATGTACCTGTCTTGATACATAAGGAAACCAAAGAAAATATGAAATTTTTACTTGAACGAACCATAATAATAATTATGACTTTATTTATTTAGCACTTTTCAAAACAATGTTTCAAAGTGCTTCACATAAATTTAAATGAGCAAACAAAGAAACAAAAGAGAGAAATAAAAGACAAATGTGAGGAAGAGTAGAGGAAAAACAGCAACTATAGAAAAAATATAAAAATAAATGGCTAAAACCGGAAGGGGAAGAAAAACATCAGAAAAATGAAAACCAGCAATGTTAAAACAAATTGAATAAGGAAAGAAAGAAGATTTAAGACATCATGAATGTGTTTGTTTACTTGTATGCCAATTCCTATCTCTTTTCCCCTTCTAATCGTTTTTAACAAAGACAAAGTCACTGGGGATCAGTTAAGTCTCTGAATCAGTTCAGAACAACGGTATGAGAGACTTTGAAACCGTTCCAGTGAATGTATAAACTTTAAGATCCCTGATTCGTTCATTTCACTGTCAATCGAAAAGAGATTCGGCCTCAGACAGATCATCCAATCATCACGCAGAAGCTGAGCTTCCAGGCCCGCCCACTGCCCCATAGACCCCCAGAGACACTGAGCTTCCAATGGGCAGGACAAAGCTCGGCATTTATCCAATGACTGTCCAGTTTCGAGCAGTGGAACAACCCACTTTTTGCTTCCCCATAGACCCTCAGAGAAGCTGAGCCTCCGTCTGTGTAAAACACTGTGGAGCTGCAGGAATGAATGAGGAAGAGCCCATGTCGGTTTCCTGTGATAAGTAGCTGATTCTAGACAAAAGATGAACGCGTTCTAGTGCATATTTAGTCAATTAAATGTACACACAGCGGTAAACTATTTCACCACTTTTTTTAAGTTACATTTTAGGGGAAGCAGAGCTTCCCTTGCAGTCTTAGAGCAATTGCCGCCGTTCCACAGTAAAGACAAACCCGAGGGCTAATAAAAAAATTTGTATCTGGTAGATCACAGTTCATCCAGGTGTTTGATGTACTCAGGTTTTTGTATGTGATGCTTTGTCAACTCTGTCTGCCAGGATCCATCAGCTGATGTTTAAAGATAAAAGCTCTGTCATGTCCAGTAAGACAAAAGCAAAGACCTCTCTCCCTTCATGGTCCATGTTTTCAGGAATCCCACCAGCCAGCGGGACAGGCACTCTTCAGATATACCTGCTGGATATCAACGATAACGCCCCCACCGTGTTTCCCCCTGAGGTGGAGATGTGTGAGAGACCAGATCCCAATGCAATCAACATCACAGCCAGTGACCCTGACCTGACCCCCAACGCTGGACCCTTCGCCTTTGAGCTGTCCAATCGTCCAGCAGACGTACGCCGCAACTGGACTCTCAACCGGATCAATGGTCAGTGTGTTTGTAAATCCAATTATATAACCCTCTTGCACTCAAAGTATAAAAGCCAGTGTTACCTTTAAGCTAAATACTTAACATGCACTCAAAAATATCGTAGCACCAATGAAATCAGAGGTTCAGGCTCATAGGAGGAGTTGAACTTGGCAGCAATGCTTAACAAAGCATAAAACACAGCAACTGAGGTTTTCAAAAGATAGTCTGTATTGAAAAGTAAAATTTTAAGAAAATAAACCAACAAAACAGTTATACCTTCTGTTTTTTTTTCAATAGTTCAAATAAATAAAATTGTACAAAATATTATTTTTACCAATTTTTCAATAGTTCATACTGTTTTAACTACCAGATATTAAAAAAATAATAACAATTTTAGGACTTATTTTTCAATAGTTCTGTTTTTCACAACCACAAACTAAAACACTCAAAGTTCTTCTTCAATTATGATTGTCTTTTCACTTGAAGTCCATTAAGGTAACAAAAATAACTCTGATGTAAAAATACCAGAATTCAGAATCTGTGCAGAGATAAATGGTTTTTGTTTGAATCGGTTTTAGGAAGAAAATAAGATGATTCTGGATTCAGGAGTTTCTCAGCTCACCATCTATCCACGTCAGGGAAAAAGAATACAAAATCACTGACCTACCTGAAAATCAGGCCAAATTTTACTTTTTATAAACAAAATAAATCAACAAATGAATTAACACAAGTTAACAAATTAATACAATAAATAACTGTTAAAAAAATGCCAAAAGTTTTACTTGCTCATCTTTCTTTTTTCAAGCCCCACACTGTGTAGCACACAACTACACTCATGTTAAAGAAAATTTGTTAGCATTAGATCTGGGGACTTACTCACATAAACATTACCTTTACATTCAACATTTCACAGAATTCAGCAAAGGACGAGCCATTCTTTGAAATAGACAAATGTGTGCATGTGCAAGGTAAAAGCCAACCAACGAGTATTATTTCAAACTCAACAACTCCAATTAATGATACAGCTAGTCAAGAGAGCTTAATGTTGTGCACAGCACCATCTTCAATTATTCAGTTCCTGACTGATGAAAATCTAGGCTTCTGATACACTGTTCAAAATAATGCAAGACTTATCAACTAACATGGGATTTACATAAAAATTCCAGGCAGTAGAATACTAGCACACTTTTACCTTTACATACCGTGTGACCTGATAACTTCTCTGTAATGGCTGGAAGTGTCCTGGAAAAGTCCCGGATATTAATTTGTGTGGAACCCTGTGTGGGAACCCTGTCCTGTCATGCAGTAATGGTGGCCATTTAAGGGCACTGATTAAACCTCCTGTACTTTTTACCTTGTGTGGGATGCTCTCTGAACTCTTTTCTTTCCTCTTCTCTGCCAGCAGTTGATACTTATTTCCCAAATTGCTGCACTCAGAGAGTTTCTTCCCTTTTAAGTGTTCAGCAGAGATCTGATGTTTGAGTTATTGTTTTGTTCTTGCTGAACACAGTTCAACTAAAAGACTTTCACACACGGACAGTTTATAAATACACTGGAGTCAGACTCTAGTGTCTTTTTTGAACTCTGCTGAGTCAGCAGTGGTCAGCTGGGTGTGAAGTCAGGGTGAGATAGTTATTGAGCTCTCCTTCCCTCCAGCAGACTGGATCAAACTTGTTTCTGCCTCACTTACTCTATCCTGATGAACACAGTTTCACTATAAGCTCCTATGATGTTCACACAGTTCAACCACCATGAACCATGAATGAGAATATCAACTCATTGTCTGCCAGTCTTTTTCAGAGTGGAGAGCCCATACTGCCAGCTGTTTCAGAGCATTCTGACCCATCTTTCAAGATCCTCAGAATGTTGTGTTTTGGGACTGTGTAAACACCAAAACTACCAAAAGAAAGAATAAACTCCCTTCCTCTTCTTTCATCAGGATAAAAAGTTGGTCTCTTCCTTTACCTGTTCTTTAGTAATCAGCAGTAAAACACAGGCTGGTTTCACCCAAAATCACCAGTTTTTGAGCAGAAAATTTGAGAAAATGAGCTTTGATCAGTTATTAGCACTCATCTGTGAAGCTCCATCCTTTGATCCTCACTATGGTATCCTTCGTATTGTCTCACACTCTCAACACATGCTCTGTTTGAGTGTGATCTGCCTGAAAGTTTCTAACACCTCATCTTATCATCTTTACTGATCTCTCATCCAAAGGGAACAACACTGCCACCTACAGGGCTCAGACGTTTACACAAGTTCACAAGCCTGATATCACTGAATAGGCTCTACAGGACTAATACACAGCCTGCATTGTTGAAGAGCATCATTGACACTTGTAGATGTCAGTGGCAGTCAATGATCTCAAGAGGGGTGTTGTGTTTTGTTTTTGTCCAGTTTTTATTCTGTCCTTCTGGTGTCCCAGTACTATCTTGATATTATTAGACATAAAAAATCCCACTTTTATCTTTCTGGTGTTTTAGAAAACCCTTATATCGGTATCTGTCATGGTCTATATATTAGATGGACAAAGTCTCTGCAATGTCCGCTTGCATGGCTGTATTGGAAATAGAGCGGCTTTTGAGTCTCCACACTAACAACCATAGGACGCCCATCAGTCACGTGATCTGAGTGGTACCTCTAACTAAGCTAGTCTCATACCCTCTGAGCTACTGAGTGAGAAAAATTGCTTCCCCCCCAGTACAGTGCATGCAGTTAGTGAAATTAGCAATCCCGACTGGAGATTTTTTTTTTACCATGTAAACATGTTCATTTCAGTAGTGAAAACGGCTTGGTTTTAGCTTGTTGTGTATGTGACTTCTGCAGACATTTGCCGAACAGCAGGTTTTAGCATCTCCACATTGTCTCATATTTTTAGACCAGAGGTTGCTGCTTGATCAGAACCTGTTAAGAGATTCTCCTGAGATGAACGCAACATTTAAGTAAGTCTCATGAAGATCTCATAAAGATCTACTACTTTAAGAATAATTTTTAAGTGGTTTCCAGTAAGATTGAATATGTGGACATGTTGAGGTTGAAAAATCTGCACAGAAAGTCTGAACATCCAACTCTGGTACTTTATATCCATGTTTCAATATAGCCTGTGTGAGTAAAGTGTACATCATATTGGACCACCCTCAGTGCAACTCTGAAATAATTTTATGGAATATTTCGGGGTGGGGGGGGTTGTTTGTTTGTTTTTGCTTAGAACATGATACAGCTTCTTTTAGTTTAAAGTTATGTAACAGATTAAATCCCATCCAGTATGATTATGTGGAACAGCCCTTCTTTAAAGATAGCATGTAGCATCACCGTTAGCAGACTCTGCTAGTCTCAGGAATGATCCAGGATCATTCACTGAAAAAGTGTGACCATGATGTGAAAAGACGCACATAACTAAAGGATTGAACTCACATTCCTTCTTTATCCTAACACACTTTAGGGGAGTACGCACAGCTGCGACTGCGGATTGGCTCCCTGGCGAGTGGAATCTACGAGGTTCCAATCATGATCACAGACTCTGGTAACCTGCCCATGTCCAACACGTCGTACCTGAAGGTCAAGGTCTGCCAGTGTGATCACCATGGAGACTGCGTGGACATGGAGCGAATCATTGCAGCTGGACTTGGCACGGGGGCCATCATCGCCATCCTCATCTGCATCATCATACTACTAGGTGAGCCTATCACAAAGGTACAAAATCATCTCTGTAGTAGTAAAGAAACCCAGCATCATATACAAACTTGGGCAACTTCAATCAAGAGAAATGGAGATTTTTCACAGCGTTCTGCTGCCAGAATGGAGCCATACTGATCTCTTGTCTCCTGAAAAAAGAGGTATAATTTTGTCCATCTGGTATTTACATTGTGATAGCAAAAGCAAAAGAAGCCTTTCATCCTTTGAGTGTGCAGTGAGCAGGTACATTGCTCTCCAGAAATGGGTCTTGTCTGGTGAAGCGTAGCTTTTGTATGGCGGGGATCCCAGCCTCTAATCCGAAGAGTGAGTGTCAAGCTGGTTGCAGTTTTTCACAAATGATGTGCTTGTAAACAAGTAGCTCTTCATGTGCTTGGACACTGTGAATGGTCCTTTTGAGCTGTGTGTGCAGGAGTGTTACCAAGTGTTACAAAGCTCTGGACTACTGAAGACACTCAGCTTTCAGAGCGCTCAAGTACAGCAGGGAAATACAATTGTGAGTAAGTTTAATACACTTCAGTATTTTCAGACATTCAATCAATTTGAAAGCATTTGCACTGAGTAATTCCCTTTTTAGCACACAATGAGTCCTGGAGTACTTTGGAAAGAAAGGAGGATTGTTTTTAGTTTACATCATTATTTTTGATTAGAAAGGAGAAAATGTGGCTCGCTGAGCTCTTTTGAAACTTATCCTCCTTGTTTCATCATTCCCGGTACGTTCCCTTAAATTGCTGTGTATTAAGCTCTCAGGGCCCGTGTGAAGGTTGAAGCTCTGGAAGAGGTTGATGTCACAGATTACTCTTTCAAGACTCTAAAGCAGAATAACCTCCAGAAATCAGAGCTAAATAGAAGTGCTAAAGGGATCAGAAGTTACAGTTTGCTAAATGTGGCAGAAGGGGGTAATTGTAGCATGTTGGTGAAAGTGTGAGTTGTTATGGCAGTGCAGAGTGGGTCAAGATGCACTCTGAGTGTAATGGCTAAATGACTCTGAAGTGTACACACTGAGAGGAGCAGGAGGAGCAGCTGAAACACTGAAGATGAAGAGTCCTCGGTCCAGCGTCATTTTAGCGGAACTTTTAGCTCAAACTAATCAGTTTTTAAACCAAATCAGTGAGTATTAGTATTTTTAAATTAAATCTCTTTACTTCCCAGCTTTCTTTGATCTTCCAGTTGTGTTAAGGTGGGTACACACAACAACATAATAGCTTTACAAAAAGAAAATTAACAATAATAATAAAATCAAGTAAGTTGACCCCCATCTGGTAAATGTTCTCTCTGGAGGATCAGGAAGGAGCCCATTACAATAATGGATTGTACATGTGATAAAAGCATGAACTAGCATCTCTCCATTGACTTGAGAGAGAAACTGAGACGTACTTTGGCGATGTTCTTCGAGTAATAAAAAGCCGTTTTTGACTGATTTTTAATGTGTGGCTTAGGACTTAGGTCTATATCAAATATTACCCAAAGGTTCTTGACCTGATGACACAGAGTTGGAGCCATTTCTTCAAGTTTGGCATTCAGTTTCTCTCTCTGAGTTCCGGTACCAATGACTAAAACCTGTGTTTTTTCCTGGTTGAGCTTTAAAAAGTTCTCTACCATCCATGATTTAATATCTAAAACACAGTAAAGAAGGGTGTTTCTATTGATCCTAGGACATTAGGAGACACAGCGATGTATAGCTCTGTGTATCATCAGCATAGCTATGAAAGTTGATGCCATGTCTCCTGATGACATTTCCAAGCAGGAGCATGTAAAGATTAAAAGGTTAAAAAGTGTTGGACCTAAACTCAAACATTAAGGGACATCACAATTTACTTCATGACTTTTTGACCCACATTCACCCATACTAGCACATCATTCCAAGTCACTTGTTTTACTCCTGGACAAATGTTTGGGACTTTTTGATTTAATTTTGTGTTTTTTTTCTGCTTTCCCGATAGCTGCTCATTGTTTGAGTTTCTTTGTAGAGATTGTGGATTGATTTGACACCATGTGTGATCAGTTTGCCTCTGAGGATGCGCATCCTAGTAAAGTTAATATCTCAGGTCAAGGAGTTCTGACCAGAGCTTTGAACCATTTTTTTTCCAATTGGTTTGTATTGAACAGAATTGGGTTCCACCTCAATTCATTTACCTGATTTATTTACAGACCAGAGGAGAGAGCAAATTAATTCCTACGAACAAACTACCTTATATTTTCTTTGTCCAACTCACTTGTCTGCATATGTTGACATTGATCAGCAGATTTGGCCAAAGACTGAATTATTATATGCATTGTATCCAAGCTAATTTTCGCTGACTTGCCTATGTGACTGAAATTTCCTCTGCCCCCTGTGTACATTTTGAGAAACCTTGCTCTGCTATTGACCACAGGTTTTCCAAAATAGTTTTGCTAGTAAAACAAAAGAGAAATAGCCAGCATGCAATGTAAGTTCAGTATGATGTGATGTTTATTTTTATAAGATTACAAGCTACTTAATTTCATTGCACAGCAGCAAAATTATGTTTCAGTTTCATCCCATCCAAGAAGCATCAAAAAGACAGTGATATATAACTGGGGGAGGACAAGAGCAGAAAGACTGTGGGAAAGCCAGGGTGTATGGTACCCCATTAAATTGATAAAGAAAAAGAGTACAAGAGGGAGGAAGAGGAAAAAGAAAGCAAATACCAGACTAGGCTCCTGTAAGGGGAGCACAGTGTGGGATTACGAAAAAACACCTCAGCACATAAGCAACATGAGCAACCATTACAACAAAACTCAAAGACTTGCACATGTGGGAGGGGAAAGGCAGACACAGACACTGAGGGGTGTGCTAAGTTATTATGCTTGAGTTGGTGGCTGGCATGACTTGGCAGGGCATAGGGGAGCGACACAGGGCTACATGACCAATGTGACACACCCAGATGATCATTAAGAGAGCTGGGTAATATGGTCGTAAACACACATATACACACACACACACACACACACACACACACTGATATGCAGTGTTTTAAAGAGTCTAAGTTAGGCCTACATTTTTGCATGAGTTTCAGAGATCATTTATCTTTAATGAGTTATCTTTGGTGAATTTTCTATTCACATCCTGACAGCTGCTCTGGCACCATGGGGGGCTGTGGGAAATCTGGGGCATTTGATTTGAAAGAAAAGATTTGGTGAGTAGGAAACAATGGGAAGAAAAGGAAGGGAAAGAGAGAAGCAGCAGGAGTCACTGTCTACCTGTCCTTTGAGCATCCAAACAACAGACAGAAAGTAAACACAAGGCTTCGTACCAGGCACACTGACCGCCTCTTGGAATAAGACCAATTAGTGAGCAAGGCCCAAACACTGGTGTTGTTATCTTAAATAGACCATGTTTAGTTTTTTGTGTCCTGGAAAAGCCACCAGCCTTCCCTGTTGGGCTCACAGAGAAATGTTACTAATGGTGACAAGCCATTTTTCAAACAGCCCCTCCAGGGTCCACATTTTCCTCACTTAGAATCTCTCTCAGCTTTCTAATGGGCTCTGGCCCTCGCAGGTACAGCTGCAGGTTGACAAACATACACACACCAAGACTCTCCTGTCTCATAAATCCTCCAGATTAACATGATCAAAGGAGAAAGACTCACATCCACTTTCTTACACTCCAGTCTCAGAATAAGACAAGTCCCTTGTGGAGGGGTTGAAGCAGGCAAGAATGAAATGAAGACTTCTACGAGGAGAGCAGAAGCAGAGGCTTTGAAGCTGTAATAAAAAAATCAAGCATCGCTGATACAGAGTGGGCCTTTTTTAAATGTGTCTGATAATAAATCATTCTCATGATACAGAAGCAGTTCAGATCACACAAGGACAGGACTTTTCCTGAGGAAGGATGTTNTGTTGGGTCTAAGCACCCAACTGGCTATCAGCTGCTGTGGGTGTCGAAAGAAGCTCCAAGGCACAGATTCTTAGTTAATGCATTTGCAAAAGGGAAGTCTGATCAGAGGTGCATCCAGCACCCTGACTCCCATCAGCTCCCCCGACTTCCCCGTTGTTCAGCTCTTTATTCACAGAGAAATCATCATATGGGCGTGATCGTATAGTCATTAGTCATGTAAAAACCAGAAGTTCACAGGCAGAACATATTTGAATGGACATCATGTAACCACATTCTGTAAACAGCTGATACCTACTTTCTGCATGAGCAGTCTGTCCTTGACGTCAGAATGATAACATAGATTACAAGCACGGCAGTACAGCATCACTCTAACATTTCCCTCCTTTTTATCATTCTACAGCATTTTACACCAGTAGTATGTCATTTGTAAATACAATTTCAACATACACGTCATTAGAGCGTTCAGCACCAGGAGTGAGATCTTTAACATACTGTTGTAACTCAGTGAGGTTCTGCAATGCTTTGTAAATATCATCATCAGTGCCTGTTTTGTCAGGAATGAAAGTACAACATGTGTCATCAATCATTTTCTTTTACCCATTTGAAAGATGGTCATATACCGGACACTCGGGACGAGGATTCTCTTCCTTGCGGAAGCGTCCTATTGAGATCTAGTTAAATAGTTGTCACAGTTTCCTAATAGGATCTCTAGTGTCCAGTGTGTGACGGATGTTCTCCGGTTTTTGGTGGGGGAAGAAGGCCATTACTGTCACTCTCACCTCGTTTTTTCTGGGGGACGCCTAACTACTCTACAGGAAAACAAAGGGTAACCTCCATTGGCAAAGGAGGGGAACCCCTATTGTTTCCTGCTTCACCTTCTTCTTTTCTAACATGGGTGTTAACATTGATTAAATACATTAATTAATTAAACCTCTCCATAATTTAACAACAATTTTAAAAGACAGGGCAATCAATTGTGAAGAGGAGTCTTATTTACTTACAAAGAAGAAAAAATATAGTTAGTTTGTTAGCTTTTGTAAAATCAAATTACCTAACTACACCTACAGGGGTCTAAATAGAAGTGGGAAAACATGAAATGCGTGTCATCTGGGCACTACCCTGGAGAGGTTACTAGCACATACGTTGACAGGGTAGCATTCAGATGGTGATGTTCTCTAGATGATGTTTTTCTTCTGTGCTTCTTGAAATTCACAGTCCATTTCAATCAACAATAGTTATTCTTTAT
>RPOG01000554.1:277322-306239 GCA_008086565.1 Thalassoma bifasciatum | reverse complement strand
GAGGGCACTGCAGTAGAGCAGTCTGGAGGAGATGAAGTTGTGGACAAACTTCTCAGTGTCAGATAGAGTAAAGGCGTCAGGAAGAAGTCTGCCTATGTTCCTGACATGGGAAACACAGGATTTGCACAGATGTTTAATGTGCTTTTCAAAGGTTAGGGGGTCCAGTCTTGAATTTATAGTGAGGAGGAAAGATAAAAACTTGTAGTGTGACTTTTTTTTTTTTTGACATTTTCTTTGTGTCTAGTTTCATAGAAAAATCTTTTTACTTGGTTTCTTGTTTTGCTTTGTTCTAATCTGAAAGATGTTTTGTAAAGTTGCTTACCTGCATTTTGTAAACCTGTGCTTTATCAATGTGATAAATGGGTAAAAATTCTTCTGTGATTTTAATTATAAGTCATTCTTGTAGGCCTTTGCCAGTATATCAGCAAAAGAACAGAGAAGTACTAAGTGATAATAGCTCCAGAGCCCAGTCATATAAGGACATATCCCAGAAGAGAGAGCCTGTAATACGCACATTGTTGTCAATAAGGGCAAATCCCTTGTGAAAATCGAACCTCCCAAAATAGAAAGGAAAGTGGTGAGGGTAGATTTCACTTTCATGATCTGTGGAGAATGAGCTCAAGATCCAGGAATACAAACTCCACCAAGGGCAAATCTGCAGTTATCAAAAGGGTCCTCATAATTAAAATATTCATTTCATGTAATTACTGCCTAATCCAGTGGGACACCAAGTGTTACATTATGCACTTCCTGATATTGAACAATCTGGGGAAGTATAAGAGAGCTCAGTGATATGATGGTTTTAATCAATTGGAGAGACTAACTCTTACTATTTTCATTGCTTTCATGTTATCAGTTCACAGAAGCAGGTTCAGTTCACCAGAAGATAAAGAGAGTTATTTTCTCCAGAGTCTTTTTTGAGGATTAGTGTTCGAGAAACTGAGTTTGATAAAGGTAAACCAGGTCTTTTTTTAAACAGAGGTTAAAACAGAAACGTAACATTGATTGCATTTAAAGATATATGTCATGAAGAAAACAGGCATTTAATCTGCCTACCCACTAATACAGGAGCCATCAACCAATATGTCATTGGTGCAGGATCTTCATGTAGCTGGCCGAACCTCTAATACACACTCTGTGGTCTATATTTGAATTATTGCTGTTAGCAGAGGTTCTGAACCGTCAGTCACTGATGTTCAAAAGACATCTTTACCCTGTTGCAGCAGCTTTTTGTAATGAGAGGTTGATTTAAAAAAACACAAAAAACAAAAAGAACATTATTTTAGACCCAGAATCATTTTATTTTCTTAGAGGTGCAACACTAATATTCCTTTTCATTATTTTACACAAAAAAATATTTACAATGCTGATAACGTGTTTACTTTGTGGGGTTTTTTTAATGATGAAATATCAGTGTGTGCAATTTTAAGAAATGTCCATCAATTTTCTAATGATGTATGTCCATTCTTTCACTGCTGAAATAAAAGGGGGACTTACTGTAATTCTAAAAGCTAAATATTCTATTCCATTCTATTCTATTTTATTCCCCAAAACATGAGTGATCCACCTCCGTGTTTCACAGTAGGAATGGTGGACCTTTCATCATAGGCCTTGTTGACTCCTCTCCAAATGGAACAATGTTTATGGTTGTGGACAAAAAGTTCACTTTTGCTCTCATCACTCCAAATGACTTTGTTCCAGAAGTTTTGAGGCTTGTCTCTGTGCTTTGGTGTATTGTAAGCGGGGAGCTTTGAGGCATTTGCACAGAAATTGCTTCCTTCTGGCGATTTGACCATGCAGCCCATTTTTTCTCAAGTGCCTTCTTATTGTGCATCTTGAATAAAAAAAAAAAAATAGAGTCCTGTATTTCAGCCGAAGTTATTTGTTTGCATCTGGAACAATTTTCCTGTCAGTTGTAGCTGAAATGTTTGTTGGTCTACCTGACCATGGATGGTTTCAACAGAATTCCTCATTTTCCACTTCTTCATTAGAGTTTGAACTCTGCTTATTGCCGTCCTCAATTCCTCGGGTATCTTTTTGTAACTCCCTCTTGTTTTGTACAGTTCCATTAACTTTTCCTGCAGATCCTTTAACTTTTTTTCCCCCCCATGACTCAGAATCTACAGATGTCAGTGCAGCACTGGGTAAAGATGCATGTGTCTATCAGGACCACACATTCAATATAAGCTAATCGATCACAGGTGATGATGGTTACCTTTAGTAGACATTCAAACACATTTGTGTCACATTTTGTTCATGTTATCAGGACAAAATCACCAGAGGATGGACACTTTTGATCAGGGTCATTTTGGTAGCTTCTATTGTTATTATGATTTAAAAAGAGTAAACACAGTTGTTTGTTAATAAATGTCTTCACCCAACCACTAACCATGAGTGCAAGAAGTCATAAATTCTGCCGGGGTATGTAAACTTATGAGCACAACTGTATGTCACAGTCATGTCAGGGATGGCCCTCTGAGCCACAGAGGTACCTATAGAGCAGCAAAACAAACTTTCCCAATCGTTCTCCAAGCGACAGGTGGTTGTGAGGATTTTCAAACTGAGTACTGTGCCTACACAGTCTGGGTTTTTGTCAGGACCCTTGCAGCTGCATTTTAAATGTGCTGACATAGCAGAACAGCCTGTGTGAAAAGACTGTACCAATAGTTTTATCTGTGCTACTCATGCTGTTATGCAAATGGTAAAAACTTTAGAAGTAATAGATTCTCTTTTTATTTGTAGTTTGTCATCTCTCATAATAGAAGTACATCCTTTATTCATCCCACAACAGGGAAACTTACAGGGTCACAGCAACAAACAAGGGAGTGTTCAGGGAAAAAACCACAATAATAAAAATGTATAAAATAATATAAGCGTAACCTAGAAAAACATATTTTTCAAGGACTATTTAACCACTGGGGTGAGAAGTGTTGTCCATCAGAGATGATAACTTGGCCATCATTCTTCTGTCTGCCTCCACCTCCGCAGGGTCCAGGCTTGCTCTCCTTTGTCCTGTCCACCTGACCATGGTTACATATAGGACACAAAGGTAGAAAGGAAAAAAAACACTACAAACGTGAAGTCTGTACCCCAGTTTGGTGTCCATGGCCAACAAATGAGACATAAAGAGAAGGAACAAAGCAGACAAGGAAAAATGACTTACAGCGAAGAGTGGCCACTCAGGCGGCGCCTAGCAACAGGGAGAAAGCTGTGTCCAAATGTGATTGTCACATATGAATTGACATAAAGGCGGTTTTATTATAACTTCTTTATTTGGAAGTTCTTGTCAAGTATTTCTGTCACTTATAGCTCATGCTGTCTACAGTGACTTTTCACAAATCAATCAGTCAATGTGCATGATTACTACTCAGCTAAGGCTTGACATTGTCGGAAAAGTTTTTGATGTTTTTCTTCAAGTATGCTGACTATTTCTACCTCCGCTCAGTCTAAAATGACTTGTTGTTGTTAGTTCAATGATTCACAACTTTTAACCCTGCAGCTTTTAAAACAGCAGACTGGAGACAACCTGCAGTGCAAATATACTTATATGTCCAAACAAAAAACAGCCCAAGATATATAATTGTAACTGCAAATGTAATGTAATATAAATGTAATAAGAAAAAAAAGGCTGGGAAACCCAAATTCTTAATGCAACTTGATGCAATCATTTTTGGAGTTCTTTTGGAGCACGTAGAGCACAAACATTTGGACCCTCTGTAGGGGCAGTCCAGGGTGTACCCCACCTCTAAACCTAAGCTTGACCCTAAGACATGACTTGATCTCAGATGATAATCTCATTGATACAAAAATATTCAGGGCTGTAATACAGATGTATCAGAGGAAAACCATGTGATCAGATGCAAAAAAGCAACCAACTTTTTTCAAGCATTAGTGCAATGACATCACTGATACCTGTGGTGTGCAAAGGCAAAGGCAGGTTGCCCTCCTTTGTGGACAAGTTGAAAAATATGCACTGAAGCCCTGTCTTGGAAACCACCACAGTGGTTAAAGAGTCTTCTTTGGAGACAAAACATGCACTGAAGTGTCCTCTTGGGAGCCACATATACATGCTTTAGTGCCTTCTTTGATGCCAAAACATTATAAACCACCTTCTTGGCTGGTTAAATATTGGGTGGTTAAAACACGATAAACTGCCATCTTGGGTGGCAAACACACATGCTCAAGTGTGCCCCTGGTTGATGACATATATTTGCTTATTGCGAGAATGCTCTAAAAGAGCCTTTTTATTCATTTCGCCCCTGCGCTTCAAAATGTCTGTGCACGCCACTGACTGACACTTTAACATCTCAGCACACCCATGCACTGGTCCCAGTTTTCAATAATGAACCAGTTGTGGTGATATGGGCTCTGTGGAGTTTTCCCCTGGTCTCCACTACAGAGCTTGGCTGGCCCCCTGTGCCTCTCTCTCACCCTTGCACCTGCTGCCCCTTCACCTGCGCACAAGGCACATACAAAGCCTAAACTTCACATAACAAAATGTGTGTATGTAGGTATATAAATGTATAGTTAGTGTGAGGTAGGCGTTCAGGAGCCGGAGAGCCCTGGGAACAAAGGTTCCTCTTCTCCTGTGTGTGTCCTGCAGCAGGAACAGTGAAGCTGGTGTCACTCAACTGCTGGGAAAAGAGCATGTGATGGCTCTTGCATAGTCCTACCTGCTGCCTGATGGTCTGTTGTTCATAGATGGATGTTGGAGTCCTTACAGGTAGTCCAGTGATCAAGGTGCAGACAGTGGCAGTGCTGTGTGTGTGTGTGTGTGTGTGGTTTCTATGGCAGCAATAGGTCAGAGATGCAGTCACTGTTCAAATAACATGAGACAAGCAATTCTGATTGTCCACGTCAACTTCTAAATCACACTGATGAGGGGGAAGTCTCATATACACCCCCCCCCCCTCCCCATGCTGTAGAATTTTTGACTATGATTCCCAGCATTCCCAGCCAATCAGTGTGAGTAACCTGTTTTAGAGAATAGAGACAAATCAGAGAGGATTCTGGACTCTTCCATCTGGACCTGACCTGTCTGTAATAAGTCATACCCAAGCCTTGCAGTGAAGTTTTTGTGGTTGCTCAGCAAATTACTTCACTTGGGACCAAAGGAGAGACTTTCCTTTCTGGATGGATAAAACCCCACAGAGACAGCTGTCTCATCCTCTCTTACACTTCAGCACAGGCTCACCTTACTTCACCTCCCTCAACTATAAAGCTCCATGTGAGGATGATTAAATTTTTTTTTTCTAATCATTTGTATCACTAAAAAGCATGATGATGATTCTAAAAGCCTGATCTACTAAGATCCCAAATATCCAGTGCAAAATTGCATGTGCAAACCAAGAAACTGCACGCATTAAAATTGGGTGTGTTGTGAGCGATCTACTACCATAGCGTGAGCAGTTGATCACAGGAGCAGACCGCCATATATAAATGAGGATTTAGTGTGTGTTACTGTCTGTCTGCATGGAGAGTTTGAGAGAACAGAGTGGCTGTAAATGGGAAATTATGTTTGAAGCCATGGAAAATAGAGACACAGTCAACATCATATATGAATAACCCTCTCATACGCACGAGATATCAGCTGCACAGCAGAAATCAGCCAGTCTTCTGTGTTCTTGTGATAAAAATGACACTTCAGGACACAGTTGAGATTTATTTTAATCTTGGACTTAATCACAAGAACATAACTGCTTTTATTGTGCACCATCACTGTTACATTTTCTCAGAGATTCAAAACAGATGTTTAAGTCTTTTCAGCTTTATCTGCGCAAGGGAAACACGTGTAAAGTAACAGACGGACTGTTATCTTACTTAAATTCTGAAGTATTCAAAAAGGAAATGTGGTTCACCTTGGATTTTGTTGCTGACATTATCCTAATGTGCACATTCTATCAACTCTTCAAAGAGATGAACTTGTCCTTTACTGCAGCCTGCAGAACAACATGCTTTTCATCCGCTCTCCACATCTGAATTTACAGAAAAAAACTACTGAACAACAAGATCTGACTCCCCACACGTCTAATAATCTACATTTAAGAGCAGTAAAACACAGAAAAACTAAAGCTATTTTTCAAAAATGTAATTATTAGTTTATTTATTACACGCAAAGAGAAAGAGAGAAACCCAAATCATATTGTAGGCTCCGTTTTTGTTTTTTTTCATTTACATGCTCAGTCTCTGTTGTTAGCATTTCTGTAAGTGCAGACACAACGCTAAGTGATCACATAAAACAAACCCTCAAAGCCACGCTGCTGTGATTGGCTGAATAGGAGCGAGACATCTGATCGGCTACAGACATTTGTCTGTGCATTTGTGAATCGAAGCACGTCAGGGGAGTCTCAAAAATCCACACTCAAATGCAGCAAGGTTCACAGCAATGCATTTTTGTGTGTGCATTAAATACATCTGAATTCTTCCCTGTGCATTTGTGAATTTGTTATTGCATTTGTGGATCCTTCTGTGCACATCTGTGAATTTTTAGACTGCTCTTATTCCATAAGGATGGGGCCAGGTTCAGAACAATGTTTCTCAATGTACAACTGCAGGAAGTGATGGATTTGATCATCTTCAATCCATAATATAAAAAGATTCAGAGAATCTGAAGAAATCTGCACGTAAGCAGCAAGGCCCAAAACCAACATTGAATGGCCATGACCTTTGACCCCTTATGGTACGGCCACACCGGACGCGAATTTGCCTTGACGCGCGTCGAGATTACATAGAAAGTCTATGCAAACACGCGTCTTGCCGCAAATTCGCCCCAGGCGGCGCGTTGGACGCGTTTGGCACGGCGCGTTTGGAGCGTCCGGCGCGTTTGGAGCGTCGAGCGGCGGACGCGGCGGACGCTCCAGACGCCCGACGCCTCGACGCTCGAGTTGAAAATATTGAACTTTCAACGCCAGTTCGCTTGATGCTGTGGCGCGGCAGCCAATCAGCGATGACGTCCCCCCCCTACGTCATTGGTTTGATGACGAGTGACGCTCTGGCCACCTGCACTGGCTGAAATCCCGCTCTGCTGCTCAAACCCCGCCGAAAGATGGAGGAGAAGTTGATCTGCGCTGTTTGCCATCATCCAGAGCTATACGACTTGTCGTGTGTACTCTACAGAGACCGGAACAAAAAGGAGCAGGCTTGGGTGAAAGTCGCTGAGGAGACAGGTTTTGAAGGTAAGTTCTGTAAATATTCGTATCCAGCTGGATTTGCTTGCACGGGTCATCACTGAGTCCGACTGTGTTTTTCTCAGTGGAGTTTTGTCGTAAAAGATGGAAGAGCCTCAGGGACACCTACCTGAAAGAGAGGAGAAAGGAGCAGGACAAAAGGAGCGGGGCAGCGGCAGAGATCGTTGTTATCTCAACCATGATTGCAAAGAGACTGAATCGGCGGGATAGATTTTCTCAATATGAGCGGGCTGTCTACTACGCCTGCGCTGTGACGCGCATCAGAGTTTGTCCCTCATTTTGGTCCAGCGTCCAGCCACGGGCGTTAAGCACGGCGCGTCACAGGCGTTACGCGCGTCTAACTTCGCCAATTCGCGTCCGGTGTGGCCGTAGCATTAGGCGGTGCTGCATTGAAAACCCACATCATTGTGTCAAGGATCTTTCACTGTGGGCTCAGGAACACTTCAGAAAACCATTGTTAGTTAACACAGTTCATCACTACATCTACAAGTGACAGTTCAAACTCTACCATGAAAGACAAAGTCACACATCAACAACACACACAAACGCTGCCGCGTCCTCAGGGCCCGAGCTCATCTGAGATGGACTGAGATAAAGTGGAAAAGTCTGCTGTGGTCTGATGAGTCCACATTTAAACTCTTTTTGGAAATCATGGACGTGGTGTCCTCTGGGCCAAAGAGGAAAAGGACAATCCAGATTGTTCTCAGCACAAAGTTCAAAAGCAGCATCTGTGATGGTATGGGGGTGTGTTAGTGCCCATGGCATCATGGGTAACTGTCCCAGTATCTGTGAAGGCAGCATTAATGCTGAAAGGTACAAACAGGTTTTGGAGCAACATCTGCTGCCATCCAAGACACTTTGTCTTTTTCAGGGACGTCCCTGATTATTTCAGTATGACAATGAAACCAAGACACATTCTGCTCCTGTCACAACAGCGTGGCTCTGAAGTACAAGAGTGCAGCTACGGGACCTGGTCTGCCTGCAGTCCAGACCTGTCTCTCATTGATGATAATTAATATTGGCACAGAAAACCCTTATAATAAACAGACTTGTATTTATAAAGCACGTTCTCTCTGTCCACTCAGAGTGCTTCTACACTCTTGGTCACATTCACTCCAGGCTGTGACTCAGGGATAGAGTCATCGTCTCAGAGGGTTGAGGGTTTGATTTATCCATTTATCCTAGCTCCTGCAGTGACATGCCTGAGTGTCCTTGAGCAAGACACTGAACTGTAGATTGCTATCACTGTTGGTCAGGTTTTTTTCTTTTCTTTCTGTTTTTTACATTCATGTAGAAGCAGCATGTTTCAGGAACACTCACAAAAAAATCCTTCTTCAAATTGAATTATACAAAAGCTGTTTTGACTGAAAGGCGATGCTTCTTAAAATGAAATCAACATTTTAGAGAAAAGAGGACGCCCAGAGCACAATGAATATGGTATTAAGGATCATTTCCAGCCCACATGACTAACCATCCACAGAGTAGCATAAATAGCGAACCTTGGCAGCCTGAGTGAGATTAATGTACTGCACACTGCATGGATTTACAATGAACCAATCAGTTGCTTACACTTGCAATAAATTGGTACAATGGAAATAATCCAAGCTGCTTTCATCTAAGACACAAGATCAGATCAAGTCATTTATTACATACACCAGGCCTTGTCATTATCACAGCTTCTTTCAGATTGTGTTGTGTAACTAAATACAGGTCAACCCTGTACAGTAATGGTTTAAATTTGACTATATTATTGTCTCAAGGAAAAAGAAAAGACAGTCAATACTTAAATTACTTGCATTGCATTTTTGGAAATAAGACTGTGAGAGCACATGATTGAAAGGAGAATGGAGTTGGAAGCCAGATTGTTCCCCAGCTACATCTATGACAATAAACAGGTACAGCTCCATAAATATATGTATAATGTAGCATAATAAAAGCAATGATTGTTCTATACAGTCTCTTTACAGGATTATTATCCATTTTTAAAATCACACGTTGCATTGTGCTGCTGCACCTGTTCCCTCTTCACTGTAATAATTGTTCTATTTTTTTTACAACAAACTGTTCTTTGCTCTAAGTCTGTTATTTTTTAACCATGAAACCTCCAAACAGAACACACAGCTCTCCTCCTGGGAACTCTTTCTTCTTGTGAGTCACTGCTTACTTTGTCCTCCATCACTTTGTTTCCTAATTTGAATATTCAACTCAGCCCCTCCCAGCTGTTCAGCAAAGCTACAGCTTTGAAGTTGTACCCTTAACACCTTCATTTGTAACCTAACATTCACTGTCACTGTAAGTGAGGAGGGGACACAATGGACATGAGACCGTGTTGTATGGGACCTGAGTCTGAGCCATGTAATATAAACAAAGTGTTAACCCTTAATTGCAGAAGCAGTCAGTGCAGATCATAGTTCGCCTGTAGAAAATTAAGTTTCTCCTACAGTTTGGTTCAGGCTGAGGTTTCCCCTTGATCCTGCTTTCATATGTAGGTTTTTTTTTTTGTTTGTTTAATTTAATCGGGATCAAAATTACAGTTTATTTTTTAAAGGTGGTGTTTAAGTTTTATGTCTGTCCTCTGATAGGTATAAATAAGTCAAAGTCTATCAAAAAATAATGTTTTTCTGCCAAACTTCGAGCCAAATTATTATTTGCGTTTTCACATCATTAAAGGTGACTGATAATAATAATTGAGGAAAAATAGGATATTTGTTTTTCACCTGTTGCTGCCAGGTATTTTCCTTTTTTTGCTTATTTGTTTGTTGTTGCTTTTACAGTGCGTACTCCCAGTTTCAGCCCATAGCTCATCCTCTCAAGACAACATCTTTTCCAGACATCTTTTCCCTGACATGAATATTTTCAATAATTTGCTTACCGTTTTGTTCTCAATTTAAGTTGATGTAGTTGTCTTTTCCATTCTCCATTAACAAATTTTCCCCTCTTAATATTGGGTGTAGGATTGAAATATGGTTGGTTGTAACAGTATGTGATTGAACATGAGCTTTAAGTGATAGAACCCTGAAATGTGAAGTCACGTTTCTCCCAGATTGAGCTGAGGTTGTTGACCTGTACAGAGGGCTTCCTGTCTGATCTTTGTGTGTCAGAGGTGCTGAGTTGTGTCGATGATGAGAGGAGCCACTGGCCTCAGTGGTGCCACATGATGGATGGCCTCAGACGACAAGGTTCAGGAGGAATATTTCCTCTGTACTTTTAGGGGCAAGATGGGAGATGATTCATTTTCAGCATCACCTCACCCAGGATGAACTCATTACTTTCTCTCAGTGAAAACCTCACCATGAAAACTTGGCGGGTCTGCTGAGCCCCCACCCTTAGGGGCATGTTGTGTGAGGCATCAACACCCCAACACTGATATTTTACCATGTTAAAGGAGGAGAGGGGAGCTACACTTATATACTTGGTCACAGTGAGGTCCTGCACAACCTGCCAGGGTTCTGATGAGCTGTTCCTCAATTTACATTTTCCTTGCATTGATAGTTAGTGAGTCAAGTCAAGTCTGTAGACCACAGAGTGCACTCATTCTGTCCAGTTTTGATCAGGGGTGGACTGGAATCAAATTTTGGTCCTGAACTTTTTGGTCCAGACTGGCCCACTGCGTTCAGTGGGTACTGTGCCCACTCTCCACATTGATGTACATACAAACACAAGAGTCTGTTACAATACCACTATGCTGATACAAACAAAGCAAAACAGTGTTTGGGGTTCTTCACTTTATGATCAGCCACTTTCTCACGGAAGAATCCTCACAGCAGAAAACTTTCTGCCATTTTGGGTTCTTTGTGTTTTGTTGAGGGTGATGATTTAAGAATAGATGAAGGTGTCTGAGTGTGAAATAAACTATGGGTGGACTCACTGGGCTGCTGGGGTCTCAGGTTAGTTCATGAATGATTAGATGCAAAAAAAAAAAAAAAAAAAAAAGTGTGCATGCAATCAGCACTTTGACTATTTAGCTAAAGTATGGAAAACAATCGTTTCAATGACCTGGAAAAATGGACTAACACTTAGATTTTTATTTAGAATGGACAGCACAGCTCTACATAATGTAGAGACGATTGAATACACAGATGTTGTATTGTTATAAAATCTTATTAGAGTTTTCGTCATTTTATCGGAATATTCAAATATTAAGCATACGTGTTATTTCAGTTTCTAGATCAGTGTCCTTAAAATAAAATTTTATAAAAATGGACAGTGATGGGCAGTATAAAAGGTGCATGTTGATGCTGTTAACACTTTCACTGGTGACATGATTGGAGAAGTGTTATTATAAGTAGAACAGAAATTATAAGAAACTGCTTGAACATATCCCATTTTAACATTTCAGTTAAGCTTGTGGATCTGAAACGTGGCATCCTGTGATGAAAGTATAAAACAGAATTTAAGTGACTGATAAAAGCAACTAATTAGTTTCAGAAATGTCAATGATTGAGGGCAGGGGACTGAAGTATATGAAGCTCTCCCAAAAAAAAAGAATGTAAGTGGTGCTTAAAGTAAGAATGAGCCATTTCTACATGCCCTATCAGCCATTAATTACATTGTTTGTTAGGTGAAACTTCACTGTCAGGATCCTGATTTTGGTTTTTGCATTGGTTTCAGGGTTTTACCTTTTGTTTATTTCTTGGGTTTATCAGTGTTCCTTGTGTTGATTTCTTCCCTTGTCTTGTGTTCTGGTTTCCTGTGTTTAATTATTCTTGGGTTTCCCTTGCGTTTCATTTTGTACCTGCTCCCAGTGTTTCTCTTCCTGGTCGTGGGTTTCCCTCCACTGTGATTGCCCTCATGTGCTTCACTTGTGTCTTGTGCCACACCTGGGTTTGATAAGTTTCTGTGTATTTGATCCCTGTCCTCAGTTCAGTCTGGGTCCGTTCATTCTAGGGTGTAGTGTCATGTGTGTCTCGAGCTCTTTGTTTCTCCTGTGTCTCCCCCTGGATCATCTGGACTACGAAGCTGGATACCAACTCTGAGTCAATCCAGGATTTTCAGTCTGGATCAGAGCGCGCTCACATTAAAGAGGAGGAGTTTACAGCGTCTGACCAATCACAAACACAGAGAAAGAGGAATAACCCAGCAGGACAGCCTACTTTACTGTGGAGGAGCAGATAATTATTCTTCAAAAATAATTACCAAATAAAATATTCTTCACACACATCATCCAGAAAAGAGTGACTGTTACTGCAGCAAGAATCAGGAAGGAATGCTGCAGAAAATCACGACTGTGTTAATGAGTAATTTTGGAAGATTATAATATTTAATCACTGGACAGTATACTCTGATCATTAATTTCACTTTATTACAGTGCAGAGATTTGGAGCAGAGCTCTTCCTCAGTTTTCTTCCTTTGTTTTTTTATATTTTAAGTTAGGTTATTTTGAGGATCAGCTCCTGTGTGAGCACTTTTTTATTGGAATATTAATTTCTCACTTTGACGGTGACGAGTCGTTGTGGATCCATGTTTCTGCAGTTACACCACGACCATTATTATAAACCTCATTATTTCAGATGAACCAGACTGTGATGTGTTACATTTGTAACATGTGACTCAATAAGTCCACAGATGTAACTGAGTCCAAATCTGTATCTTTGGTAGAAAATTCTTCAAAAATTAATTCAGACACATCATCCAGGACAAAAACAACACTGTTGCCACAGTTAGTGCGTAATTTTCAGAGATTCTACAATGTTATATCATGGAACAACATAAACAGATAGAACTCTGATCATAATTTCACTTTATTACGCACAGAAGTTTGGAGCAGAGCTCTCCCTCAGCGTGAGCGCGTCCTCACAGTGACTGTGTAAAAACTAGTTGTACGTATCCATAAATTCACGTTTCTGCAGTTAAACTGTGTGAATTATTATAAACCTCAATATTTCAGATGTGTGTAACAGCAGTGCTTTACATTTGTAACATATGACTCCATCAGCTGACAAACGTAGTTTATCCAATGAAAATCTGTATCTTATATCATCGGGACATAAAAGGATTATATTTCTCCCTAAAAACTCTCCCTCTCCTGAGCGAACCACGCACCAACTCCAACAGGATCGTCTAAGAACAGGCAGGTCATTTTCTCAGGGAACTGATTGGTCAGGAGGTGGAGCTTTTGTCCTCGTTGATCTCTGATCCAGATCTTAATCTGCTCTGGAGCAGGTTAGTCGTTCAGCATCAGTTACCATGGAGATTTATCACGGTAAGAAGTGAACCGGTGTCGTAGGACGGAAAATCCAGGGTTAATCCTGAAGTTATTTGGCGAAGAGAAAATCCAGCTTCATAGAACAGGCCTTGGGTTTTTTAAGTTTTGGATTATTGTGTTTTGATCCTTTAGTTTGTACTTAGGCTTTTGAGTTTTTGGACTTTTTTTGAGTTTGAAATAAAGACTGTTTTCAGTTGAATCTGCTTTGGAGTCCATCCTCCTGTTTTCCTGGGTTTCACCCCCTGACATTCACCCGTTATTTCTTTTCTATTTGTATTTCATTACAGTGAAACATATGTTGATAAAACTATTCAACAAGGCTTTTTATTGTGTTTTCATATGACTCAGACCCTGTTTACATGACAACGGTTTTCGAGTGAAATGCAAAAGTATTGTTGCATTTCAGCCTCCTGTTTACACAGAGATGGCGTTTTTAATAAACCTCCACTGTGCCAGGCACAAACCGAACAACAACAACAAGACAAGAGAAGAAGGTTTGAATATAAACTCCAGATGATCAGCTCACCTCTTCTTCGGCCTCTATACTGTTGTCGTGTAGACGTCTTCTACACTTATACCGCCATCTTCAGGCCTGACATGCGTACGACAGCGTTTTCAGTCCCTTAGCATATCCGTGTAGACGCAGATTATTTTAATTGCGTTTTCATGCGTTTCAGGGTGAAACGCTGTGAAACATTGATGTGTAAATGGAGCCTAATACTGTACCAATTGTCAGAGCACAGCAACACAGCCCTCAAAGGAGCCACTTAGTAACGCTCGACTTTTACAGTTGTCTACATTAACACACGTTGAAGGGGATTCTTTTTAGATTTTTAAGTTGTTTTAGCAATCCTGCGTCTTTCGTATGATCTGAAAAGGTAATCATCAAGGTCTAAAAGGAAGTTAAAACTGGTTAAGTGAAGTGAAAACTCATTTGATTGTCAACAGAAACTGGAATTTTAATTATAACACAAAATTATTCAATTGAAATTTATCCAAAAAAAACCCTCAGAATTCACAAAACATAAACCCCAAACGAAGTAAGAAACAAAATTACATCACCCACACATCCAAAGCAGTCTTTTAATAGTTTTTAAGTTCTTTCAGCGTCCTCCAACCGCGCTCCCTTTGTCCGTGGATCCAAAGCTCCTTTAATCCAGAAAACGGAAACCCCAACAAAATAATCCAAAAGTCAAAACAAAATAAAAATAATCAAAAAAGCCCAAAGGAAAGTAATCCAATGGAGGAAATAATCCAAACTTTGAAAATCGTTGCTTTTGTGAGGCAGCCTCGGCAACGGGCCCGGCAACACGCCCCGGCACGCGGTGCAATTCTACCGCAGACTGGCATGTTTCTCTTCAGCAACACAGTTATTTAAGTTTTCCTTTGTGCTTAATGGTTTTTACAACACTTTTCACACACAAGTTAACTTAATACACTGTTTATTGTGTTGCAGACCCTGTCCGGCACTCTTGCTCTCTTTTCCGGACGCCTGCTCACTTTTTTCCTCCTCTTCCTTTATGCCACATCCTTTATTTATTAAGTTCTGTGGTGACTCAATTGGACATATTTACTACATTTCATACATTTTAGTTGATCATACCCTTCTCTCAAACCCTTCTTTACACTGGAAAAAGAACAGTTTTTGATTATTTGAAAACACAGCACATCAAATCTCTTTCTTTTGATTTGAGCACCTGTGTTTCTTCATATTTTTTATTATTTTCACGCTCATACACTTTAATGTGCAGCTGTCACAACTTGTATGCATACATGCATCATAGGTGCGGTGCAGGGTCTTAAAAAAATTGCACCACCCATCTGAACAGACAGAGAAGCAAATGAAGCATACTGAAGCTCCTTAGGGTCAATGTGCAGTAAACACAGAACTTTTTGAGAAATAGATGCACAGACATTATTGAAACAACTTCAGTACTTTAAGAATCCCTGAAGAGCAAAGTGGGACATAAGATGGAGAATGAAACAACTAGGAAATTGCAGATGCCACTTCATGGGCTGGAAAGCTGCAGACTCAGACTGTATTCTAATAGGTTTATGTTTTTGTAAATGGGTCCAAACTACTGCACACCCATAGGAAGTGTTCCAGTACATTTTACAGAATGTTCATCTCCATCCACAAGAGGCGCCATCATGACAAAGTCTCTTTCACCTAAATACTGGAAAAACCAATCACACCATGCGATTGAAAGTATTGGCCTGTTTGGTTTTAAGATAAGTTTAGATCAGATAAGATAAGATACTCCTTATTTATGAAGGAATTTACAGACAGTAGCAAATAAGAAAGACTATGATCTGTAAAACTCAACACTTCTCTTGACCCAAATGATGAGCTACTATCACTGAGTTCTTAAAAACTGCAGTTCTGACAAGTTTTCTAAAGTAACAGTTACTCAAGCAATGTAGAAAGACCTTTTACTGTTGTTTTGAGTGAAGCCTTCTTGAATGTACTGAGTTGCCTCAAAGACCAGAGCTGCCAAATTCCTTATTTTTTTCTGCACTGACATAGATTTCAACATTGACTTTCTGAATATTCCACTTATGCATGAGTTACCTGATTTTACCCTCCCATTAGCATAACATTTAACTGACAAGCCAAGTAATTGAAAGTTGTTGCATGGACATGCAAGTGCTGTACACTGCTGTTGTGAAACAGTTCTTTAACCACTGACGTGTCAGTGCAGACACATTTGCATTTAAATGCCCTTTAACCTGAAACGGTTGGCACAATCATAAAACTTGTAATGGTTTCTGAAAGCTGAGATGTTTCAGCCAACATGTAGTTATGATGGTAATTTCACTCAGGTATTTAACAAAACCTGCGAATGAACACAGAAAAAATAGAGTGGAGTTTGTCCAAAAGTGCAAAAAAGAAGATCCTTCCGGGTCAAAAAGTTTCCACTGAAATTTCTGCCTGACCCTGAGACAAAAGAGCATCTGAAGGAGCAACTTCATGTGAGAAAAAAAAATTAGATGGGATTAGTTTCAGGATGAATAAAGCTCTCTTTGTTTAGTTTTTTTTTTTTTTTTTCTTTTCGTAATTGAAGATGGTATACGTAATTTGAAACTTGTAATGTGTGGTGACTGTTTTGGAAGGATGTACCGGGTCTTATTTGAATAATATGTGTGTATTTTACTGTTGATGGTACGTACTAACTTTTTTAGAATGGAGTAATGTCCTGTGTTTGTACGGTATCCAAGAATGTGTGTTTTACACGTTATGGCAAAATACTGCATGATGTTTTTGTTTTAGAGTTTTTAAGTGTACTGTAAAATAACGTTGAAAAAAAATGGGTGTACACTCAAATCCACACACAGATCGGTATTTATCAATCTAAATGTGGACGGAAGGTACGCTCAAATCCCACGTCAGGTCTGAGTTTGTGTACGTAAATTTCATGTAAGAGGAGAGCACGGTGCAGCGAAGAAAATCAGTCTGTGACGGAGAATTAATGCATCATATGAATGCAGAACATTTTTAAAGAACAGACAGAGGTTCACAGATTAATATTTAGATAGTTAAATTAAACATGGCAATATAAATGTATCTGAAATGTCTGTGGTCTGTTGTCAATATCTGTAAAATACATCACATATGAAAAAGCAGCACGAGCTGTCAGCTGATGTCTTCATGTAACAAATGTGTGTTTCCTGTGATGATTTACTGTAAAAATTAGAGAGGCTGTTAACAGTGATTAAACACACTTCTGTGTCCACACTGAAGTCTGCTGAGAATATCTGGAGGACGCTGGATCAAACTTTTAGAGTATTTACAAGAAGCATATTTATCACAGGATTTACAAGATGATTACTGATTCACTTCAAACAATATCATCATATAAATCCAAACCGTGTACGAAAAAGTGGGCTATTTAATAACAAAAGATGTTCATTTACATGTGATCACAACCGGATTGATTTGTGGTATAAATAACCATAAAACTCAGGTCCACCCATGCGTAGTTGCACACAGGCGACTCTCACTTCTTGGCCAGACGCCAGAATAGTCACAAATAAAGTCAATAAATTAGTTTTTAGGTTAAAAAATTCATCAGTCCTTCATCTGTAAGATGTTTGATGAACTCCATCAGACACAATGCATGTTCGTCTGTTCATGTTTCTTCTGCCTGAAACTGAGTCAGACCTGGTTCACTTTTCTCTCTCTCCAGTCTGTGACATGTTCAGGCTGCAGCTTCTTTCAGAGCTGACAAACATTTTAACAGAGATCCTTCTACGTTTTGAGGCCTGAACAGAAATGATTATACCAGGGCTTCAAAAATGTAGGTACCATGAATTAATTACTTAATAAACTAAAAGACGATAAATTCGCGAATTAAATGTTTAAACTCGGCTGTAGTTTGGTTTGTCATGTCCACGCTGCTGACAGCTGCACTGATCTCCACACAGACGGGGTTTTTCTGACTCAGTTCACGCCACTTTTTCAGCTGCAGACCCACACAACCTTATTTCTCTCTACTTCCGTTACTATGGCGTCGATCTCCAGCACAGAGAAGTCTCCGTTTTTCCCATAATGCATCCCTCCATGTCGTAAAATCTGTGGGTTACTATTGGTCAGGCGGGCTGAACCTTGAATAATTAGGGGCGTGTTATTATCAAGATGCGTGAGAAGTCAGCAGCCAGAGTGAGATTAATGGCCTGACTACCTTTTCTTTGCTGATGGCTAAAAACAGTTTATGCCACAGTGGCAGTCGCCTGGGAGCCAAGACCAATCTGACACTCAGGGGATGCTGACGTGACATAACAACAGTGACACTGTGTTATCTGTATTACAGATTAGGTTATTACAGTGACCTTAACTGAACAACAAGTTAAGCACAATAAAAAATTCTAAATGAGTACAACACAAAATCAATTTTTCCTGATTAAGGTCACTAAATCATGCTTACTAAGTCTTTTTAAGAGAATCAGTTTGAACAATTTTAATAGGTTAAGTTCACTAATTGGGTTTTACAATGCATGGGGGGTGGGTCATTCATGCTGCTCTGTTCGAGCAACCTGTTTCTTGATTACTTAGAAAAGCACTGTAAGCCTTTGATTGGTAAAAAAGAATAAATTCATCTTTAGAGAAACACCTGTATATCTTAAGTATACGGTCACACTTTCTTTGTTTTTGTTATGTTACCTCCCTCATGTTGCTGTGCTGGACTTGCTCACTTGGTTTTGCTCACAGATGATCTTTTTTTTTTTTTTTTTTTTTTTTTTTTTTTTTTTTTTTTTTTTTTTTTTTTTTTTTTTTTTTTTTTTTTTTTTTTTTTTTTTTTTTTTTTTTTTTTTTTTTTTTTTTTTTTTTTTTGTATTTTATAGCTTTATCTGAAGAGTGCAGCGGATGGAGAAGGAGACAGGTTAAAATAGAGAGTAAGAAGTTAAAAATGTGGAGCAGGTTAAATTTGAACCAGGGCTGCTCACTGANTAATGAGCAGCGAGTGTGAATGGTGATAGCAGGGGCAACTTTGAGCAGTGGCCTATCAGAGGCAGCCTGACTGTGAGGGTTGGATGGGATTCGAAGACCTGGCCCTTCATTAATCATATTCAAATCAGCATCCCAGCAAATGCCTCCCTAAAGCTTACCTCGCTTCTCGCTGAAGCTTATCTTTGTGTGGACAGATGAATCCACAGTCAGGCTTTTCATTTCTAGCGCTGTTGTATGGTCTTATCTGCCGTTATTGATGACGCTGAAATACATGTAAGAAACAAGTGCAGTGGGTTTAGTTAAGAGCGTTTCATCAAATAAAACAGACAACACTCATCTCTGCCTGTTGAACACAGTGTGTGGATTCACATAATCAGATGTAATTGTGTTTACATACAAGTAATATGCATCCAAACTATCAGAATTGATAAATATGCAAACCTATGCTAACAACTTTGAGTAAATCCTTTTTGACTCTTTCCCTTTTTCAGAGTCCAGCATTTGTTGGGAATAAAAAGTGCTTTGAAGTGTCTCACTATACAACTGGTAGTGGGGCTCTCAATTCAAGTGAGAGCTCACTAAGATCTTTGCATCTTTAGGAAGATTGAATTTTGTCATCAAGGACTATAAATGTCAAATGGGATTGTGCCTCAGATAGTCTGTCCCTGTCTGCATCTCAATGCTTTTCAGCACAACACACAGAGCCACCAAGATTTACTGCAGGCTTCTGCATACTTGATCTGCTTTTCTGGATGAGAATAACACAACATCGCTGGGGAGTTTTGACCTCAGAATTAGAACACAGAACACATCCTTTATGGGCACTTTAAAAAAAAGCACCTATGTTTTTCATATCTGATGTCTGTCATCTTTGGTATTTTAACTTAACAAAGTGTAGTCAAATAATAGACAACCAAGGACAAGTCTTACTGTCATTTAACCCTTTTAACAAATATACATGCATATATCTAAAGGTGCAGTGTGTAGAATTTGGCTGCATTTGATCGAACAGAAATGGTGAAAATGGGATATGATCAAATATGTATGTGAAGTAAAACAAGTGAACAATGATCCCAATAAAACTTTGTCAACAGAAGGTTTTAGGGGATGGAAAGAGCAAAATGTGGTTTTCAGTTTCTTCTGAAATCTACCTGGAAGGCAAGAGAATCTGAATCAAGAGAGTCTGTGAGGATCCATGACGTCTCCTCCTTTCCCATCATCCTCAATATCCGCTCCCCCAGGGCTGTGTGCTGAGCCCCCTCCTGTCCACCTTGCTCACATATGACTGCTCAGCGATAAGCCCGAGCTGTCTGATTGTGAAGTTCGCAGACGACACTGCTGTGATTGGACGCATCACAAACAATGACGAGTCCGACTACAGGAAGGAGGTGGATGTGGACCTCCCGACCACGTCTCTGTTGTTGGAGACGTAGAATGTGAAGAAGACGAAGGAGATGATCGTGGACTTCAGAAGGAGCAGACATCTCCTCCCTCCCCTGCACATCGGAGGAACAGCGGTGGAAGTGGTCTCCAGCTACAAGTATCTGGGCGTGCACATCTCGGACGACCTCACCTGGAGCACCAACACTTCCACTGTGGTCAGGAAGGCACACCAGCGCCTCTACTTCCTCAGGAGGCTGAGGCGCGCCGGACTGGGGAGCTCAGTCCTGACGGCGTTCTACAGGTGTGCGGTGGAGAGCATCTTGTGTTCCTGCATCACTGTGTGGCACGGCAGCTGCTCTGTGGCAGAGAAGAAGGCTCTGCAGAGGGTAGTGAAAGCGGCACAGAGGACTGTGGGATGCAGTCTTTCAACTACCACGGACATCTACTCCTCCAGATGCAGGAAACGGGCCTCCTGCATCATGAAAGACCCCACCCATCCCGCACANTGTGAATGGTGATAGCAGGGGCAACTTTGAGCAGTGGCCTATCAGAGGCAGCCTGACTGTGAGGGTTGGATGGGATTCGAAGACCTGGCCCTTCATTAATCATATTCAAATCAGCATCCCAGCAAATGCCTCCCTAAAGCTTACCTCGCTTCTCGCTGAAGCTTATCTTTGTGTGGACAGATGAATCCACAGTCAGGCTTTTCATTTCTAGCGCTGTTGTATGGTCTTATCTGCCGTTATTGATGACGCTGAAATACATGTAAGAAACAAGTGCAGTGGGTTTAGTTAAGAGCATTTCATCAAATAAAACAGACAACACTCATATCTGCCTGTTGAACACAGTGTGTGGATTCACATAATCAGTTGTAATTGTGTTTACATACAAGTAATATGCATCCAAACTATCAGAATTGATAAATATGCAAACCTATGCTAACAACTTTGAGTAAATCCTTTTTGACTCTTTCCCTTTTTCAGAGTCCAGCATTTGTTGGGAATAAAAAGCACTTTGAAGTGTCTCACTATACAACTGGTAGTGGGGCTCTCAATTCAAGTGAGAGCTCACTAAGATCTTTGCATCTTTAGGAAGATTGAATTTTGTCATCAAGGACTCAAGGACTATAAATGTCAAATGGGATTGTGCCTCAGATAGTCTGTCCTTGTCTGCATCTCAATGCTTTTCAGCACAACACACAGAGCCACCAAGAATTACTGCAGGCTTCTGCATACTTGATCTGCTTTTCTGGATGAGAATAACACAACATCGCTGGGGAGTTTTGACCTCAGAATTAGAACACAGAACACATCCTTTATGGGCACTTTAAAAAAAAGCACCTATGTTTTTCATATCTGATGTCTGTCATCTTTGGTATTTTAACTTAACAAAGTGTAGTCAAATAATAGACAACCAAGGACAAGTCTTACTGTCATTTAACCCTTTTAACAAATATACATGCATATATCTAAAGGTGCAGTGTGTAGAATTTGGCTGCATTTGATCGAACAGAAGTGGTGAAAATAGGATATGATGTTCAAATATGTATGTGAAGTAAAATAAGTGAACAATGATCCCCATAAAACTTTGTCAACAGAAGGTTTTAGGGGATGGAAAGAGCAAAATGTGGTTTTCAGTTTCTTCTGAAATCTACCTGGAAGGCAAGAGGAGAGGAGGAGAGTGAGCTCTTTTCATTGGAGAAGAAGAGGAAAAAGAAGTGTGAAGTGTTTTTTTTATTTGTTCTGTGCGAAAGAATCGGTATTGATAGAACTTTATGTTAATCGTGCAGAACAGGTGTTTCATTTTCTGAAATCCTGCACATCCATCTTGCTAAGATCCAATGACAACCGACTTCACCCGGAAGAGATGTTGTCAGACCAATCAGCAAGAGCCAGATGGGACAAGTGAAATATCTCTGTAGTGGATATATGAACTGTCTGTCATGAGTGTCAGGCTACACGTCTGCTCTGTCACTGTGTCTTGATGTGGATTGGTCTGTGATGAGTCTGTCCAGCAGAACGGTATCCAATCACCAGCTATTATATTTTTTTACGGTCCCGCCTCTGAAAACACCTGCAAGCAGCTCTTCACCTAGACTAGTGAAATATGTCTGTGACAGATACAGTTACTGATACTGTCCATTTGGACAGTGTCAGGTTAACTTTGTGATGGAAAATCATAAATGTGTGTCACATGAACTTAGGTGAAAGAGATCAGGCAGAAATTAAATGAAATGGAGAGAAAGAACTGCTGAAAAGAGAGTTAACATGGTTTTCTACGCTGGGGTCAACAATGAAAAAGTTTGGTCTGAAGGATGATGGTGGTTGTTTTTTGCTCCGCAAGTAAGGCTTCAACATAGTCACAGTAGCAATGCAAAAAAATGTATACTGCAAAAATTTCAAGAATATATACACACAATAATATAATGAGTGTCAACTAAAAAAGAACAACCAAGACAGAGCTGCTGCTGACTTTTACAAATAGAGATGACAGCTTGTCCATCATTCTGTTGTCAGCCTCCGCCTCCTCAGGGTCCAGGACTGAACTGGACTTCTTCACCTTCACAGGGTCTTCAGTCCTCAGACACTCCTCAGCTCTTCTTTCTCTTCTCTTCTTCTTGGTGTGACACACAAAGACTCACAACACAAAGGTTGAGTCAACTTTTCTACATTCTAACTGGTGTCAGGTGTGATTTCTATATTACCAGCACCTGTTACTCACCACAGCTGAGTTTAACCAAGCATCACCTGCTTGAAATAAAATGATTAACCCACAATTCTAAAAGGGTGCCAGCAATTTTGTCTGGCCGAATTTTTGTGTTTTGTGTAAAATTCAGTCAATTTTAGCTTCTTCCTCCCTGTGTGTGTGTGTGTGTGTGTGTGTGTGTATATATATATATATATATATATATATATATATATACACATACATAGTGCTCAGCATAAATGAGTACAGCCCAACAGATTTGTCAGAAAACCTTTACTTTCTTATCAGAATCAAAATACTCCATGGGACACTGTACTACAAAATAGTCCCACAAATGTGGGCCATTGATTGCAAACAAGATTTGTGAATCTGCACGCACTAAAAGTACTTTTCCTAACCAGTTTATTCAAGACTAAATCTTTTTGGGACTGATGGCTTCAAAATTGAACGGCGTGGCAAAGGTGAGGAGTTCAGAGAAAAGTGCATGGTGCTGACAGTCAAAGGTGGTGGTGGTGGCAGTGTCCTTATGTGGGGCTGCATGAGTGCTGCTGGTGTTGTGGAGCTGCATTTCATTCATGGTGTCATGAATTCACAGATGTACTGCTCCATATTGAAAGAGAAGGTGCTACCATCACTCTGTGCCCTTGGCCTTCGTGCACTTTTCCAACATGACAATGATCCAAAACACACTTCCAAGGCCACCGCTGCATTTCTCAAGAGGAACAGGATGAAAGAGATTCAGTGGCCTAGTATGTCTCCTGATCTGAACCCAATTGGACACCTATGGGGAATTCTAAAGAGACACCACTCTCCATCTCCAAAGAGGTCGTTTTTGAAGAATGGTAGAAGATAGATGTTGCAGTGTGTTGCCAACTTGTTCATTTCATGCCTAGAAGACTTGGTGCTGTCCTCAAAAATCGTGGAGATCATACAAAATACTAGATGTGGTAGTTTTTGTTATGGGGTGTATTCATTTTTGCATCAGCTATTTTGAGTAAAACTGATGATTTTGTAATCTTAGTTATATTATCAATCTTACTTTCATGTTGTGAGTGAAACAAATGTTTCATGAAACTCAGTTTTGTCAAAATTTTGGGAATTGTTCTTGTGTTCATTGAGATATTGATTAAAATCTTACTTTTCAAAGGGGGTGTACTCATTTATGCTGAGCACTGGATATATACATATATATATATATATATATATATATATATATATATATATATATATATATATACATGTAATTTTGCTCCACTTTTTAACCATTGAGTCTGTGGTTTCTAATCTTTAAAGCAAACTATTGTGGTAAATCGTGGACTAATGAGCGTTGGACACAGGGGGCAGACCTGCAGAATTACTTTAGGACATCAACCAGGTGATGGGTATTACAATGCTGGGTGGATAACCTTTTGAAAAGGCTGCAAGGTACATAACCTTTGGAAATTTTAAATATTCATGTGGTGGCCATTAACTGTGATGCATGTTAAATCTTCCTCAACCGTGAGAGCGTCTTGCTAGTGCCTGAAGTCAGTAGACAGCGTTTCATTAAATTCTTTTAAAATAGCCGGAAGAATCCTGAGTAGTCTCCAGTTCATCAGAAGATCATTCTATTCAACTACTTTAATTTGTAACCAAGCAGATTGGAATTACCTTTGATTTGAAAACATTACCTTCAACAATAGTTAGTCCTGCAGTGCTTCAAAATGATGGGAAAGTGCTGTTGTCTGCAATCTTTTTCAGGAAGATATCTGTTTGCTCTTGGAATCACCTGGATCACCAGTCAGGTGAATTGTCAACACGTCTTCCTTAAGAATGCCAAAGGAGTCAAAATGTCAAGGGTTACAAAATCCCCAGTTTACACACAGTGACATGTAACAAAGGTCACAGACACCTTGCTGCTGCCAAATCCAATTGTTACTGTCTTTTGCCACAGAATTCAAATGAATCTGCCCTTTCTTATTCAACAAAATCTTGTAAGAAAACAACATTCCTCTGCATGAATTCAACTCATCAAAATGCTCAACATTGATGCCCTCAACTACTATATATATTTATCCGTCTCAAATTTATATTCCCTGTGTCTCCTTGTTGTACTTTTTTTTTTTTTTCCTCCCTCAAAGTGATTATCTCCCCTTTCTATAATAAATATTACTTAGCACTATGGTCCACACAGGTTTATTGGTTCTTATCTTTGATTGTGGTAGCGACAAATCAGTGCCAAAAGTGAAGTACTGTGAATACTTTCCAGATGCACTACACAGCAAAACTCCAGTGTTGATTTTCCAGTGTTAAATATTAGGTGTTGTTTTAACACTTCACAGTGTTGAAAAAGCTCTGGGGTCCGTGTTGTTTCAGGGTGAAAAAGTGCTAACACTCCTGACTGAGTTAAATTCTACATCCAGGTATTGTTCTGTGCCGCTGTGCTTGTTCCCACTTCACACGTGGTTGAAATAATTGTTCTGCTCTTACAACAAACTTTATTTTAGTCTGGATTAGACTTTTTCATCCATTACTAAATCAAATTGTTTTTTTGTACTTTTCAGCTGAAAGGTGCAATGCACTTATCATGTTACGCCGAGTTCACTCAGTATGTTGAGTTCTGTGAGGATGGGAGGGAGTTTAGAGACAATGTGTAGAAAGCAGAAAAATGTAGATATAATTGAACTTATCTTAATTTCTGACCAAACCCTCTAACCATGAGTGAGGAGGACACACAGTGCACATGAGACCCTGCTGTATATGGGTGTCTTGCACGGGAGGTACAAGTTGTTTTCACTCCATGGCACAGACCAGCTGTCTATGTTTTGTGGGGCAGACATGCTGTCTTTGCATGCGACATGCGTTGACCAGCTGTTTATGCTTCAGGGTGTAGACTGGCCGTCGGTTTCGCAGTGTAGACCGACGTCCCCTGCCACCATTTTTCAATTATTTACAGCAATGCACTGCATGCAGCTTTTGGTGCATGACGGGCAGCCATGAATGCTAAACAGGGATTGTAAAATCACCTTGTTCATATTAAAGGCTTCAAATTACAGAGCTCTGTGGAAGAAAACATGTTTTATTGGTATCTCTTGATAACCAATCTATGCCATAGACAACTGGTCTAAGCCAGGGGCATAGGCAACTAGTCTATACCAGGGAAAGGACAGCCTGTGTTACCTGTGATATACCCATGTACAGCAGGCTCTCATATTCACTGTGTGCCCTCCTCACACATGGTCAACATGAGGAACGATTTTGCATTGACTACATTCAAGGTTACTGCCATGACATGAGTTGTTGGAACACAGTTCTTTTCAGCAGTATTTGGCTGCACATTGTGCAATGATGCTAGCACGGGGTGCTGGTCTTGAGCATTGATAACCAGTCAATGCTGTTGAGCGTAGACACCCAGTCCACATCAAAGAGTTACAGCAGCTTGAACATGCATGCCTGCGTGATTCACCCATGTACAGCACACTCTCATATCCACTGTGTGCCCTCCTCACACATGGTTACAAGGTAAAAAAGTAATTCTTAGTAAATAACAACATTTTAAACCGTAAATTGAAGGGTTGCTCTGTAAAGTTGTTTCAGATTTTACTGTAAATTTTGCAAATTTCTCAGGCAACAACAGCTGCCAGTTTTAAACCATAAAAACAACAGGATTTTCTTTACAGGGTAGAAAGCATGACTTGACTAACAAATGATTTTAAGCACGAATAGCTAGTGTCATTTCTGTGAATGAATTATTGGAGCAAAGGCTACTTATATGAACTCATTATGACTACTGTATAAAATTAAGGTCCTATGTTTAAACAACAGAACCTCTTTAGTATCAGCTTGTGTAAAAACTTGTGGTTTTCACGCAATTTTCTAGTGAAGTTTACTAATTGGGGCAAAGAGTGTATCTAGAATTCCTTTGTGATTTGTAACCAAACAGTTGTTGTTACCATACTCCTGTAGTGTTTCTGATGGAAGAACAATGTTCACCAACTTGGAGTTCTTCAAACCCATTTTGGTGTCACTGTTCTACACTGGATGGTGTTGCCTGGTAGAGTTACTTTTAGACACTTAACACCAGTCTTGAGTATTTTCAACTCTATTTGGTGTTGACCTCCAACACTGTTTGGTGTTGACTTTCTACTCCATGAAGTGTTAAAATAACTCTGGTCGAGTTTTAAATAATCAACACTGTTAAAAATGTTAAATCAACACTCAAGCCCAATAACAGCTGGGATAGGCTCCAGCCACCCACGACCCCAAATAGCAGGATAGACAGTTAAGAATATGGATGGATGGATGTGATCATTGCATTTTATTGAAGATGAGCAGCTTTTTTTTAAGGAGGAAGGAGCAACCTCAGCCTCTGCGAGTGAATAGCTCACTCCAAAAAGATGCAGGGACAACAGAGAAAGTGATAGAATTTTTCATCGAGTTCAGTGTTTCTTAATTCTCCAGTGGGGGAATCCTTTTTCACAGGGTAGTAAATCAACAAAAAATGATTTTAAAATTTTGCCTTTTTGATGCTCAAATAAAGCTTTTGTCTCTCCAAAACAAAGAGAACCAAAAGAGGGATAAAATATATACATATTACAGATAAATGCAGATCATTTCAGGTGATGTCATGTAAGCCATTAGTTTGTGCTGATTTCTTCTTCTAAGACAAAGCTCACAGCCGTGTGGGGTTAATGGAGCTAATTGCATAGATGCACATGGAATAAGATCTCACAAGAGTAGCACAAAGAAACACTGATGTTCTCATGTGGTAAATATGCCACCACTGTACTTGTCTCTCCATTGCTCCCCTCCTTGAATTCCTTGATAGAAGGAAGTCAGAAGGGACTGGGAGGAAACAACAGGTGGAGGATGTAAACTGTTCAATACAAACTATTTCTATTCCAAACAGGATTGTTTTCATTAGACATGGTGGTATTGTATAATCCATGAAAATAAGCACTAGTTCTGTAGTTTATCTTTTTGAGTATATTTGATAGTTAAACAAAAAGAGACAGCAAACACAAAACAGACATCTGCAACAGAACTTTTCATGGTCCCATGGGACACTATTGGACAGTCTAGCAGCCATTACAGTCCAAAAAGATTAGCTTGACTATATAACGTCATTTTCAATTCATCTTTTCTATCTGATAGATTTTGTTTTCCATCCAACATTGCACTTGGGTAAATTCACCTCCTTTGGCCTGTTTCTTATCTCTGCACCAAAGACCTGTATGTCCTGAATCATATCTCATTCTCTTCACTATTCAATTGATCAGGGACTGAGAAAAGGAAGATTTGCATAACTGTATGACAAAGGATTTCTCTGCTTCTTTGGGGCTCACATTAATCTCTTTACCTGAGAGGAATGTAATAATCTTATTGTCATTTTAATTCTCTTTACAGAAGGTATCCGGCTGGGGTGTGCATCCTTTTTGCGCCCCCCCCCCCCTGCCCCGGTGCTATGGCAGCTTTTTATTGAGAAAACCCAAACCAAAGTGATTGTTTAAACCTTTTATGTGTGGAAAGAGCATTTAAAACCTGAGAAAGATTCACAGGTGAAAAACATTTACGTATCAGAAAAATCCCCCTGTTGCTCTCTGCCTCTTTTCTTTGCAGCAATTTAACCATAATTTCCGTCACAGCAGACATTTTGGGGAGCTGTGATCACTCACAGCTTCTTTGTGGTCAGTAAGACCTTGCTCAGTTTGTTACAGCTTTCACAGGCTGTAAACACTGTGTTCCAATGGACAAAAGCTTTAACCACTAATTTCAGCCTTTCTGTCTTTCTCATGAAATTGCAGTCAAGTGTTGTCATGTCCTGCTGAGTCTTCAAACTATCCCTTGGTCAGTCTTTCACTCTTCGCTGTTTGCCACAAGCAAATATTAAACGATTGTCCCAAGTTAAAATTGAAGAACAGCATTTAACTGCCTTTAATGATGAACCAGGGCAGCAAGTATCAAAACACTCTGGCAGGGGGGTTCACAGCACTTCCTGGGACCAACCA